>VZRU01018977.1:13330-23878 GCA_013398155.1 Pedionomus torquatus | reverse complement strand
TTTTTTTTTTTTTGAAGCTCTGTTCTAAGAAAAGGAAAGCAGGGGATTTACTAAAGGCAAGGCAAGTCGGTTAGTTATGAGTCACCTTCATGACTTATAAAGGGTCTCAAGTTGTTTAGAGCCGGCTTTCTTCACCTAACGTGTGCTGCAGGGATATCAGGCGACCAGCCAGACCTCTGTGGCAGCTGCTCTTGCCTCAGTTGCCTTTTTTCATTTTCATTTGCCTTATTTCTCTCTCTCTCTCTCACTCACTCACTCTCCCTCTCTCTCTTTAGAAGAAAAAAAAAAAAAAAAAACACAGCCCAAGCTCAGTGATCATGGTTAACCTGTGAGATGGAACAAAGGAAGTCTGTGGCCTTCTTGCTGCATTGGTTTTGCTTGCATCTCTGTGTAAAGAAACTGCCTCATAGCAGGTAGGTTTTTCAGTTTGGTTCTTTGGCTTCTTTATTTATTTTTGCGTGTGCTGGTTTTTTTAAATGACAAGTTTGTTTGTTACAGGAGAGGGGATCAGGCCAAGGGAAGGGGCCCCCGGGCAGGGTGTAGAAGCCTCGAGAGTCAGAGAGGCTAAACTTCAAACATTTGCACACATGCAGCAACACTCAGGCACCCTGGCGGAAATACGCCTTCAGCCATCCAGAATCACACACGGACAGCCAGCCTCGAGCAAATACAAACCCCATCCCCTTGCTGTCCTTGCATTCGCTTTTGTAGGTGGCTACACCTTACGTAGCTGACGGGACAGCACCCACAAGATGTCTGCAGACAACGAAGAGAAGGACATGGGGGACGCGTGCTGCTTTTTAGCTCCTGCATCCCTGCTTTTTTTCATTTTGAGACGAATAGTTTAGAAGACCATGCAATACGGAATATAACTTCTGCAGTGTTTCAGTTATCTATTTGGAAGTGGTTTATGACTAGTCCGCAGTTATTCTCTTGCCTGTAGCTTGACAGAGACATTTTGAGGTGGGGAAAAATAACTGTACAGACTAGTTTGACTTATTTAATTTTGACCATACACATAGTTTTGGACATGGGATGCGTTCTGGTCCTCATTTCTTAAATAAGCAACACAGAATTTCCTTCTTAAAAGTATACCTACTTGCATCTCTTAGTTATGGATTCCTTTAATTTTTTTTTTTTAAATGAAGACATTTAAAATGCCCTTATAAGATCTTTATATAACTTCCTTGAAATGCATATCCATACTTACAAAAAAGGAGCTCCACGCTCAGAATTAATGCCTGTCTGGTGAAAACTCTAAAGTTTAAATTGGTCATAAAAATTTTCTCTGAACTCAAATTTGGCAGCCAATATCTAAAATTAATGATTTGTTTTATTAGTTTTTTTAATATGGTGATTTTTAATTCACAGCAGCACAAGCAAAACAGCTGAAATAAAAAAGTCCTCCAGCTACTCGATCCACTAAGTGAAATAGAATTTTGTTTTAGAGGTTGGTTTCCAGCAGAAAAAAGTCTCTTCAATCCACATGCATGTCTTTGGAGCTCTTAAGTATCTTAAGTGACTTGAAATCAATATTTTGCTAAGTGTTTCAAAAATAATAGCTTCACTTTCTGAGAAATTAGAACACAATAGAGGACTTCAAATCCTCATGAAAATATAAATAGGGTACTTGAAAAGGGATGTCTGGTGTACTTTTTTATGCATAACAGCCTTCTGTAGGTGATTGAAAGAATTATTGAATGTGCTAATTATATTAACCTTAATTCCTTTTCAGTCAAAATTAGATTTCTGCTATTCAAGGGTAAAAACTTCTCTGAAACTAATACATTTCATTTTGGTTTTATATTTTACAAAAAGAAGTTAAGTTTTTCATGACCACAGAGGAAGGCAAACTCAAAAACCACTCTCACATACAAATATGAGTATGTGTATATGTATATATGTATATGGTATATGCATATATACCAAATCTTAGTTCCGAGGGAATAGGCAAGACCAGAAGGCAATTTGCAACATTCTAAGAAAGATAGAAAACAGATGAAGCACATTACCCTTTGGCCAGTGCCCACTTCTTTCTCTCTGTGGTGAACATTAAGGGAGGATACACAGATAGAGAGCATAGACTGAAGACCTAGTTTTTCTACAGCTGCCGTTGGGTGATGAGTCCCACCTCACGTTCCCTGCAAAGCTATTCACACAATCTGCTTATCTCTTTCAAGACCCTGAAGCTCCTCCAAGTTGTTGCTTGTTTGTTTTTTTTTCCCCAGAACCAGGCCTTTATTTTCAGCAGGTAATCTGACATCATTGTACTCGAGAGCTATATCTCATTTATATGCAGGTCAATAGAAATAAAAGACTGGGGGTCACTAGGTCTATTTAGGCCTTTTGTGATCAGTGTCGGTCTCTATTCTTTAACTTCGAAGCATCAGTCTTGGACTCTACCACAGTCTGATTCCTCCAACATGATGGTAAGTGTATATACTCATGCGCATGAGCGCTGCAGATTTCTGGCCTTTCATCTCTCACATTCTCCCACTGAAAAGGGGCTTTGTAACAGCGGTGATTGCACAGCCATAAGCACCTTCAGATGACGTTCCCCAAAAGGCAAATTTCTAAATATTTGCAGCTGTTTGGAGAATACATTTTATATCTTTTCTAAATTGGCTACCAAGTTTTTCAGAGTTGGAATTACTTGGCTAACCTGCATGTGACTTTTAGAAAAAAACTATATTGGGAAGTACTGTCAAACGTGGTATGTCCTCTTGCTACCAATCCAAAGACAAAAGCTTGAGGTTTACTCCAAATTCTTAACAAAGGATCCACACTAGTTGACCAATAGCTAAATAAGAATTTGGTCATTTGGACTGGAGATGCAAAACTGGCTAAAAATCACATAACTAGATTGACAACCTGGATGCTTCTAGTCCATCAGTGGACCAGCATAGGTCTACTCAGACCCTTGAGGTACCATTCAATGATGAACAAATGTACAGATGGGGAAATGAGTACTTGTCACATTTAAACTAAGTAGTTTGAACTATACTTGTGGCCCTCCTGATGAAGGGAATCTGAATAGACTATTATATGGATGAACTGATTAACCATTGATGTTTCTCTGACCAAAGAAAATCATAAGTTAGAGAACAATGAGCTACCTACATTTGAGCAGGCTTTTCAAGTGCCTTAGTAACTCATAGGGTTTTTTTTAAATATAAGAAATGCAAAACCATCTATGAATATGATGTCCATTGTCACACAGTTTGGAAAACAGGTTACAAAGTAAAATTATTGTAGTCTGTAAAATTCCTAGTCAGCATTTATTTTTCAATGACACCACAGATCCCAGTCAGGTCTCAATCACTTGCATTAATATTGCAATGGAAACGAAGATAAACATAGTCACATACTGAGGAAATTACAAAGAGAATAAATTAAATATATGTGCATCTGTGTTTACAGGAGCAGAGAAAATCTTGTCCATCTTTACTCATTTCAGCTTTTCTTTTATTGCTTATAGTTCAGAGTAAGTCATCCAGTCTTTCAGTTTATCCAGACTGCCTCACAGGCTCTTCAGAAAGCACTAGCAGATTTCTTGAGCTGTCATAGCAGAAGATGACCTTCAGGAGACAGTTGAAATAGGAGAAAGGAACGGTGAAGGGAACATTGTACATATGAAGGGATGTTTTTGAAATGGATGACTTGAATAGATCTAGTAATGGTTTCTCTAACAACGCTGAATGCGTGCCATACTTGCACATGCCTACTTCCAGCATTACTGGTGAGCAGTGAGGGAAGTGAGAGACTTCAGGCAGCATTTGCTCTCTGCAGCTTTACTCCAGAGCCAGCCCTTCTAGGCAAAAGTGAGTAAGTGGGTAGCCAGAACCACAGACAAGCCTCTGGCTTTGGTGCTTTTTCTACTTGCATAGCACGAACATCATGGCAAACAGGGATAAAATAATCAAAGGGTAGAGCATCTAGTTTAAGAGATCAATTCTGATATGGACAGCTTCTGCAGAGGCAATAGCAATGAAAGCAGATATGAAGTTTGAAATTTAAATCAAAAGACATGCCTATCTGAGGTCACTACAATAGATGAAGGAACAGAAAAGCGGACCAATGGATGGGACCTGATGACCAGAGATCAGCAAATAAGATAGGAAGAATAAATGTGGTGTTCTGATGTTGGTGACTGAAGGGACAGAGTGCTGGAAAGAGGAAGGGGGCAAATCACACCGGATCTTATGAGCTTTCACTTTTTTAATACTGGAAGGGAAATAATAGGGGATTTTATTTTATCACATTTAAGCATGTGTAGCTGGTCATCATTTCCATTGATGGCAAAGTCCAACTTTTAGAGCTTAGACAAGAAAAAATATATTTGTTCATGTAATGGAAATCTGACAGCTGTACAAAAGGCTGTTACAAAGGTTCAGCAAGAGGAAACACATGTCATTTCTCACCACTTCCTGATAAGGCATGATTCCTTTTTTTGCCTTTAGCACACAGAAGCTAAACAGTTTGCAGCACAGGAGGTGCTACACAGCTTTTAAAACCAAAATTAAAGTCCTAGGGTGCCAGCCTAGGCAAAACTCTTCCATTACGTAAATCCAAGATCATGGCTTGTCTGTGGTTCTGGCTACCCACTTGCTCACTTTGGCCTCAAAGGGCTGGCTCTGGAGTAAAGCTGCAGAGAGCAAATGCTGCCTGAAGTCTCTCACTTCCCTCACTGCTCACCAGTAATGCTGGAAGTAGGCATGTGCAAGTATGGCACGCATTCAGTGTCACTAGAGAAACAATTATTAGATCTATTCAAGTCATTCATTTCAAAAACACCCCTTCTCTAAGACTGAACGCAGGAGAAGGCAAAGTGAAGAGGAAAGTGCTGTCAATACAAGTGGCTGCTGCAAACCACAGATAAAAATATTCTCCTTTTTCGCAAAACCCATTGGAAAAAAACCTAAAAGGATATGGAAGAATTCAGGTTTGTGAAGCACAATGTAAAGAGGAACAATCTGGAATACATTTAAGGGAGTGAAAATTTACAAATACATTTTACAAATATTCTTGAGGCTACAGACTTGGAGGTGACAGAAGCTTCTCATAGCAAAGCTCTTGTCCTACTGCATAGTGTTATCCTTATCCAAAGGTTAATGAAGCCCAATTTAATGTTCCCACAAGTGGAACAAATATTTTGCATCAAACCTTACATAAAGATGTGTGCCTGCTGGGTGACAGCAAGCGAATAAGGAGTCAGGGGCTTAGAGACATTAAAAGCACAATAATCGAATTAGAGAATAATTTAGGTTGGAAGGGATCTCTGAAGGTCATCAAATCCCAATCCCTGCTCAAAGCAGGGTCAAAGCATTGTAAATTTAGATAAGATAATAGCCTTTTATTGACATAATTAATTTTTTTGCTTTCTTCCTAAAAAAAAAAAAAAGGAGGGGGGGAAGAAATACCTTCACTAGCATGTCTCTTCCTCATCCCCTGGCATGCACCCCTCCCCCTCTACACACATACCACATATGCGCACACAACAGTTAGGAGCACAGATGTACAGTTTTAGAAACTGGTCACTTCATTGCCCGCAAATGCAAATGCTGCACCACAGGTCTCAGTGTCTGACTTCAGTAGAGTTTAGCCTGAACACTCAACAGAGGCTCTGAATCACCATTTTAAATTTGGGGTTTGGAAATTTCTAAACCACTTTTTTTTTCTGCCTACCAAAATTTTATATTCATCTTGGAATTTTTGTTTGCTACTTACATATCACAACCACGTACTTGGCTGGTTTCATTTAGAGTGGCACAAAGTGAAAGGTAATTTCCCTAAAACCTCTAAATTAGATCACAGTCTTACTATGACATTTTAACTTCCTCTTAAAACATGTGTCAGTAAGAGTAGGGAAGTTACAAATGTACATAAGTTTCTTTAAATTTACATATTAAAAAAAATCTCCAAAATTGCATCTTATATATTATGTCTTGTTTCCCACACTGCTCTTCTTGTTATTTTTTTTATTAAATGACAGTAAATGTTTTTTTTTTAAAAACTCATGACAGGGAGACCAAACAGAAAGCAAACAAGATTCAACCACTTCTGAACTCTGCCCAGGAGCTGATACTTTATTTTAGAACGTTGCAGAAAGGAAAATATATTTCAATCAAGACATACTTAGCAGAGAACTAACTAGGCATTACTTAGGCCTTTTAAAACCTGCTTGGAATGACTGTTTCAACTATTCCATCCTTACTAACAATGTAAGTAACTGAAAATTGTAAAAAAATTTCAGGTAATTGGATATATAATGACGATTCTCAAACCTTTCTTTTACTGAGTGTGTTTCTACTTCATTATGCCATTTCTTTGCAGATTTCTCAAACACTTTATAGAATTACTGATTTCTAAGACTATGTTTTCCTTGTTAGTTTTCAGGAGAGAACTAATAATAGACTTTAAAAAGTATACAAAAATTGCTCAACTTTGGTGGAAAAAAATCAGCAGTTACTAATTCTATGTTCAAATCATCAGTTACTGGCTAACATTAAGAAGCGATTAGCAAAAATGTACTGTTCAACACAGATAATTATAGCCATTAATCTCATTCTAGCCTACTTGAACAAAAGTGTAGGAAGCCTGTATATAAATCCTAGACCAGCAACTAAGTCCAACAGGTGCTGTCTCCACTCAGCACTCATTGATTCTAGAATCCAAAGGAATATTTGTTGCTTAATCGCAAACACCACTACAATTATTTCTGAGTTGTTTCTTACATCCCATTAAACAGTCAGCTCTCCCAGTAGGCGTTTTGTCTCATTTAAGTGAAAATAAACCCAAGTCACGTTTGCTGTTGTTTATCTCGAGGTCTTAATTTTTTGAAGAACCTGACTAGTATTAGAAGCCTTCACTAACTGATATTTAACAGCATGCAAAATTAGGCAAGACCTTGCTACTCTCTCTATTCACTGTTTGATGCAACTAAAGCAGCACATTAAAAAAATACAATAAGCAGAAGGATGGAAGCCATTCAGAGAAGAATAGCCAATGTACTCTATTTCTTTTATAAGAGTAACTAAAACAATTGCAGGTTTGACTGGTTTCAAATGTGCAGCAGACTGTTCCTATGTATTTAACTACAACTGTCTTTCCTCTGATGTCTGTCTGTTCTCTGACAAAATTTTTTTATACACATTTCTGTCTCCTTTTTTGTTTGCTTTTTTTTTCAGGTATATCAAGGGGAAAAAACAGTGGTTTCAGTTCTTTATGTCTCATACTCTGGTCTCTGGAGTTCTTCTGAAGGCTGTATGTTGTTAATGCTAATCGTGATAGGGGTTTTTACCTCTGACTGACTCCTACATATTAGCATTATCACTGTATCATGCCTTTTACCAGAATTCACATGGAACAAACTGCTGCTGTGGGAGGAGAACAGAAATCATGAATCAGTGAGTGCTATGCTGGGAAAACCTTTGTTCTACATGTTAAAAAGACAAGTTGCTCTACATACAGACATGGTTGCTAGAAAGTTTGGTAGGTTTAGAGTCACTGAAAAAGAAGCAGATTTGTGTATTACTAAGTCCTTACTAGAATGTAGAATGTGTAACATTTTGAGCACAAAACCATGGTTTTTATTTTTATTGCTTTTCAGCTTTAATTCCCACACAATTATTTCATTTCTTCGTTTTATTTAGGAAACAAAAATGATGAATTAAACTTTTGGCATGTGCAACTGTGCATTCTATTCATTTCTATAGCATTACCATTTCTATAGAATTTTACTATGTGGAAGAGAAAAAACAACAGAAAATGTTTCTCTGAGATTTTATTTTCAGTTTATTAGGAGAAATGGGTCAATATGTGATTACAAGAAAAGAATATATTGCAAACTCTTAGAAGACACAGAAAAAAAATCCAGAGACATAAGAAAGTATTGTTATATCTATTTTGTAGAAGGTCAAAATAGATACTAAACACTCACAGTCACAAAAACTGAGTGACAGAACCAGTCTTTAAAATTCTTTCCCAGTTAAATCTGCTTAATGAACAGTCTAGCTAGGAAACATTGATTTGATTTGGGAGCAGAAGGGGAAACAAAAAAACCCTCAAATTCCTCACCATTAATTAAGAAATAAAGTTAATGTTTGTTCTGTATCAATACGTATACTCTTTTCTGTTTGCAGTGTTTTGACTCTGAAAACCCAGCACGAGGTATGACTACAGAGAACCTTGAGACCTCAGACACTTATGAATCAATGGTCTCACATATGAACGGCCTCACTGAATGTGAATTTTTCCATTCAGTACTGCTGCAGGGTGTAAATGTTCTCCAAATCAGGCTGTAAGTTCAGTGGCTCCCCCCGGGATGTATTCAGCCAGTGGCTACAACTGCCAAAAAACAAAAGTCAGAGCTGTAGCTCTGAAGGGGATTCGCAATGTGGTGAAGCACATTTTGTTAAAGAAAAGCGTATTCCTATTTGCTTTGCAGGATAAATAGCTTGAAAGTGGGGAGGAAATTGTGGCAAGAGGAGGAGAGGCAACAGAATTTCTTGGGACTAGAGTGAAACAGTGGAGTGCAGTTTTATTTCCTTCTCCATTTGAGGTGAAGTTTGGCAGTATCAGTTCTCTTACTGAGGCCAAGGTGGTCCCTGAACCCCTAGGAGCAGTGGAGTCCCAGGCTTGCGGGTCACTGCTGTTCGTCTTCTCCCTGGTGCAGTCACCAGAGGACTGGCAGCAAGTCCAGAGCTGCCTTGACATGGTTGCAGCACTTAGTGATCACCTTGCTGCATGAGTGACACAGAAAGACAATTTTAAAGCTAAGATTTTTGTGAAACTCAGAAACCTGGAGATGCTGTTGTCTCCACAACTTCAGTTCCCTGATGGAATGTATAGATTAAACTGAAACATTAATTGATTACATTTATGATGTCAATTCTGCTTACAAAAGGAAGATGTTACTTGGTATTTTCACAGCACCCCAGGGCTGCAACCAGTTACAGATTTTTCCTGTTCTTCAAAGGCTTAAATTAATATCAGAGTAATGTAGTTGGAGCACAGTACCATCCTTAGTGCTTGTGGATAACACTGTACTGAAACAATAGCCAGCTGTGACTTCCTCGCTTCACCCCACCTTTATACTCACCAGTCTAGATTTTCCACTTTTATCCTATAGAAACACATGACACTACAAGGTATATTAAGGGAGAAAATGGGTTTTGCCACTCACCATTCTGATTTATAATCATGGTATAAAAATAAAATATATTTTGCCTTCCATCTCTTCTCTTTAAAATGCCAGTTGAATGACCTGCAAACTTGAAAAAAAATAGCAAATATAAATATGGTCATTAGACCATTTATATGTACTTCTTTTGTATAGTTGATTCTCTGGAAAAGCAGACATATTAAGTTGTAGATATTATAATAGCGGATATTTTAAAAAAATAGGTTTTCTTTTTACACTGAAAAAATGTTAATGCTGTCCATGACTGGGGTTAAATCTTGTGAAAGACCACAGCATGATAGCATTACCATTTTCAGATGGTTGGTGTTCTTCAAGAAATACCCTCTACCAGCTCTTCCTATTGAATGCCTCTATGATACTGAGTTCCTGTGTCTGGATTCTTTAAAAAAATCCTGAATAAAATAAATGTAGCTGCACTAGCAAGTTCACTGGCTTCAAATATAACAAAGTATTGCGATAAGCTGATTGCTATAGCATTAGATAAGTCACCAAACAGCGATAGGAAGTTCCTTCTTGCCAAAGGTTAAAATAGAAAGGGAAGCTCATTCTGGCTGCTGTCATAAAAGGACTCAGCGTCTACTGATGATTGAACGTTTTCATCACTTGCATGTGTTCAATTTTCCAGGGAAGAGTTTAACTTCCTTGGCAAGAAAAAAAATAATTCTGTCTTGACATTTAATTCCTTCTGTTATGAAGGAAGCCAGACTACATCGTAATTGCCTTTCTATCTCCAAAATCCACAACATGGACTACGGAATACTTCTTTGGAAAAAAAGAAATCTCACTTTTGTCAGAAAATGTGTACACAAAACTGGAACCGACTCAATTAAAACTTCTTATTGCCGCCTCTTAGGATCAAGACACAATGTAGCTTCAACTTTTTTACAGAGTTTACTTTTTGCTTAATACCAATAAATAAAAGGGAAGGCTCAAGAATCCTAAGGTCAGAGCAAAACTTCTGCAATTTAGAACAGCTTCAGCTGTCTTCCAAAGAAGAGATAGAAGGAGGAACAACATGAATGTAAGGCGGTCACGGAACTACTACTGACATGCAGCGAGAAAGGCTGCTTTAGTTCCTGTCTTTTCCCCTGTTATCATAGTATCATAGAATGTCTTTTCAAAGACATCCTCCATCTCCAAAGGAAGATCTGCCTTCTGGAGCCCACAGAAACTGAGATGTGAACTAGTACCAAGTTCTGCATAAATTTGAGCTTCCACCTTTTTACACGCAGACCTCAGGGGAAGGGGGAAAGTTCAGTCTCGTGTAAACTTCAGCTGGCAGCCCTCAACAGCATTTGCGGTAGTTCTGCACTTTCAAAAGTCCCTTCCACGGGGATTCATTCACC
>VZRU01018977.1:0-11188 GCA_013398155.1 Pedionomus torquatus | reverse complement strand
GCATAAATTTGAGCTTCCCCCTTTTTACCCGCAGACCTCAGGGGAAGGGGGAAAGTTCAGTCTCGTGTAAACTTCAGCTGGCAGCCCTCAACAGCATTTGCGGTAGTTCTGCACTTTCAAAAGTCCCTTCCACGGGGATTCATTCACCCATATTCCCGAGGGCAACTCTCTTGGTTCTCTCCTGCCGGTAAGGCAGTACCCCTCCTCCCCAAGCCACTGCTCCCACCTAGCGGTGGAGCTCTGCAGCTTGCCCAGGCTCTGCCCTAAATTCCCCTGCCCGTCCCCCACCCACTTGTCTCACCCCCGAGTAAAAGGACAGGAAAGGGCAATTCTCTCTCCAGGCTTCTCAGCCCAGCCATATGCCTTTAAAACCTTTTCTTACGCTTCACACTATAAAAGCCAGGTACCCTCCTCCTCCAAAAAAAACCCAACTCTGAAACATGGAAATCCATGTTAAGGTTAAAATTTCCAATGGGGAAGCCACATTCTCACCTTCCTCTGCAGATGGTAGAATCCAGGAGGAATTCTGAAGTTCATTGCCAAAGCAGACATCAGGAGTCTGTGTGAGCTGGTGGTACAACCAATCGACCACCAAAGACTGGATCAGAAATCTAATCAAAACATACTGCCAAGACCACATCCTACTGGCATGAATTCACTATGTGCTTGACTTAAACGCAGATGGCAGGTAAAAAAAAAAAAAAAAAAAAAAAAAAAAAAAAACCACCAACAAACAAACAAGTTCCACAAAACACCAGCAAACTGTGTGTCCCTGGAGACAGAAACCAGTATCTGCTTTTTCAGTAGCACCTGCGCAACAGGTCCAAAGCCAAAGTAAACCCCAGGTTAGGTTTAAAAGAAACACAAATAGGAGCAAACATATTTTAACACGTAGCTGAAGCAGATTTCTGCAATTTCACCAAAAAGCTACTTTCACTACTCGCAATTCTTCTGTGCACTGACACATTCAGCATTTACTTACTTATTATTTGATTTGATTAAGCCAGGTGAGACTTCCTTACCTAAATGTATTTTACTGAACTGTCACCCTGCTCTTACAAAACTATCTCATCAATCAATTAGAAAGCAAGTGCAGCAGTTATGGTAAAAGTAGTAATTAGGACAGAATTCAGAGAAAATATTTGTACTTCACAAAGTAATAAAAATCTCTTCTAGTATAACAAGAACAGCTCTAATGAGCTAGGGATGAAAATTCAAAGACAGCAGAAAACATCATGTAACAAAAACCCCTCGTGAAATTTAAATGAAGTTATCATATTTAAGTATCAAAGAATGAAAATGCATAATAAATCTTCCTACACTGGGGATGCAAGCAACAGACCACATTCCTGGTACTATTCTGGAAATGATGCTTAACTGCAGTTGTACAGCAGAAAATACTAAACTCTAAGAACTTTTCAGCTTTTATGTTCTGCTATTTTTGTATTAATAAAGCAATGGCAATTGCACTTGCCCACTGAATGGGGTCTTTTGAACCAGAAACACAATGGATTATCCAATTTCAACTCTGACAGGAAAACAAAATGAATAAAATAATAATCTTTTGTAACCCTTTATGAGCTTCTGAAAGGGCTTTTTTTTTTTTTTTTAGATACTATTTGTCTCAACTTTTTATTGCAGTAGGCAAAGACCTCAGCGGAATTTCACCAGGAAGTTCCAGCAAGAACAAACACATCAGGTCAGAAATTAGAAAGAAATACTTTCTTCACAGAAGACCAAAAGAATGGTCTTGAAATTATATCACGATAAAGGAGATGGCCTTTCCAGCTGACAGTTCAACTACAGTCTTTAGGCCAAACTGCAGTAATCCCAGAGGACAACATATGGACACATAACAGCGGCTGTGGAGATAAGGTACCTCACAAGACAAGTTATACCAAATAAAACATTATGTTCCCCCCACTCCTTTTTTCTTTAGAAACCAAATTTTGTAAGTGAACTGACATCTCTGGCAATGGCTTTTTTATCTACTGTGATTTATGTCCAGATTTCAAATTAATTACCTGAGACATTTTTATATGCAGCACAAAGAAGTCATGTAAAAATACACGTTTTATTATGTACATTTAGAGCTTAAACTGATGCAGTTTTTCCTTCTTCAGTGCCATCTTTTACTTCATGACATTCTGCCGCTGCTTCTAAATACTTTTCTTCAGTGACCTGTAAAAACATATTAAATTTTGTTTTATTTTTCTAAATTATTTAATTCACCTTGATCCTGGAAATCCTCCCCCCTCACACTGTCACTGTAACAAGAAAGCACAGCCTACAAAGATAATTATTGTCTCCAAAATTAAACAGCCTGAATGACAAGCATCTTCAAAGTAACTTCATAGAAAAATATTATGGATTAGGCTCAGGAACACACCCTTGGCTAACAAGTTTGAGTTGACATACAGTGGGTTTTTTTATCTTTCTTGTCACTAAAATATTTTATCCAGAACACCTGCTGGTTAATTCTTATGAAGATTTCCTAAGTCCAAGCACGCCTTGATAGTGAGTCTCAGGTTTTATGTGGCTTATGATATTTTATAGCTCTATTTATCTTACAAATTTGCCTTTTGCATTCATTCAGTCATTTTAAAGCTTCTCTTGGGTAAGTACATTTCAACTTGGAAACACTGGTTGTTTAACAGAAGAATGTTTGCAAGAAAGTTATTTTCCACGTAGGTTTTTAACCAAGCAAAAGGTACTCAAGCTAGTGCATGTATGCAGCTTACTGCAGTAGCATTCCCTTTTATCTTCAGGAATTTCCACCTAGGTTCACCCAGGGGTATTAAGTTTTAATCCTGAATTTACTAATAAGAAACACCTTTGTATGTGTACTCCCAAACCTGTGGCAGAAAACTCATTGCTATCTAAAATCTAGATAAGTGTAAATACAGTATTCCAATTTTTAGTTTTCTTATTTAATGTTCATGATTAAAACAGAAAAAAAAAATTAAATTTAACACACAACACCAACATTAATTCTAAAAATATTAATATAATTTAAAGTGATAATTAACAACAACTTACAGATTTCACATGCACCTGATTTTTCTTCACCTGTGAACGTTTCTTGAAGATATTATCCATCTCTAATCATTCAAATTCTACCCTCATGGCAACATTTCTTTATATTTGGTAAGCTTTACTTCACTGCTAATGAGACTTACCAGCCTCTTTGATCTTTCCAGCAGTTTGTGCCACACGGTGTGGTGAGCCTGAAATTAAATGTCATGAAATGATGTTGCTGGAAGCCAAAAAAAAATTAAAAAAAAAAAACCTTCTCATAGAATACATTCTGACAGGTATATAGAAATGATGGCACAGAACTGTAACGATCCCTAAACCAGACATTACAGCTTATAATTTCATAGTCCAGTTTGCCCATATTCCTTTGGGGGATTTGAATAAATGTCTACTGATCCCATCCATTCATTGCATGGAATCATTTTGGTTACCAGGCCAAAATGGGAAGTAAAATCTTATGACAAGGAAGGGTGCACAGAGATGTGAGGAACCCAGTGTCTACTTGTCCCTTGAAAAACTTCCCCACTGAGAGCAGACGTGTTAGACCACAGGTCAAAGTCGTGTAAGTCAACAGAAATGGGAAGAAAAGACTCCTGCCTCCACCTACAGTTCTGCAAAACCTTTAAGACTGATTAATGCTAGGACTTTTTTTTGTTTGTTTGTTAGTGTTGTTAAGTTTTACTTTGGTGTCATGAAAGACTTTGAAATGGTATCTTTTATCAAGAGTATATAGTTACCTTCAAATGGACTGGCAAGGACACACCCTGGAACCTCCTTATCAGTTCAGATTGGTTAGTCTGAAGATTATGGGCTGCTGTTATCTCATACTGGAAACAGAAACTTGTCCTTGGAATATGAGGGCCTTCACTAACATCTACAAAGTCACCAAACCTGATGGGAGCAAAAGAAAAAACACCTATGAAATCTATTTGGAACGAAGCACAAAGTTACTTATTTTTGATTAGCAAGTTCGTATCTACTGCACAGATGAAATAAAATCCACACGAATCCCAAATCAAATCTAAAGAAATCCCCAATTCAGCATTTCTAGGTTACCTGAAGCAAAAGTAAAGGTCACCCACTTTCCTAAAATAAATTGTGAAATTTAAACCTCAAGTCTAGAAAGAAGATTCTAGGTTTAACAAATGTTTAAAGCCATACTGACTTTAAAAGTTATATAAATCTGTCATTCACCAGAAAAAGATTTGTCTCCACGATCACACTTTCCACAGTACAGTGTTTACAATCTGCACAGGTATTTCCCTTGCAGGTCTTGGAAAACTGCAAATCAACTAAGAAAAGCGAGAGACAAAAAGATGTACAGCAAAAGAACATTCAGAAAAAACCTCTCCCAGAAAACAACAGGTGAGCTCATTTCCCCTCTTACTGAGCAAACCACAGAGCACAAGGAAGGAGGAACAACAGACAACATCATTCTAAAATTTCAAGAACTATCATTGCAAAGACATCTGTTTCTTTAGAGAAATGTGGACTCCAAAGTCAAGCACAGAACAATTCAGACATCTAAAAAAACTGAATGCCCTACACTAGCTTAAGATAGTCACCAATTTTTTTATATGTCTGAGTTTCAATCCAAGCTTCCTGCCTCCAGCATAAAACCTTTATATCCTACATTGTAGGAGCCAGCTACATTCTCATCTCCAACATGACAAGGCAGTAATTCGCCAGTTGGGAAGATGTTGACAACTTCGGAAGAAAAGTCCACTCTACAATACTAACTTTTGTTTTCAAACATGTAATTCATTCAACCTGTAAAGCTCTAGAGATTTATTTAGAATTTTACAGAAAAGCTCTTTAACAAGTAAAACTTCTCTGACACTTACCACCTTTAACATAACAAAAAAATGTAGTGAGATCTACCAAGTGTTAAGTATCACAAAACAATAGCTGTATAAACAAAAAACAAAACAACCACCCAAAAAACAACTTAAAACAGACTAGACATAGCAATGAGTACAAGTGATTTATAAACTGAAAATCATCACTAGTAACTTACTCTTCTCAGTTGCAGAGTACCTGACCTGCAATATAATCAAATCTTTCAGTGAATCATTACAGAATGAGTTCAGTTTTGCTCACCTATGTAACGTTACAACTCCTTCCATATTCTGCGAAGCTTTTTGTTCTATCATCTCCATTTTGTATCTGAACAAGGAGAAAAAAATTAAAAACTCATTACCTTTAACACATAGTACTTAGTAGAATACTTAAGAGACTGATTTAGGGAGTGTTAGTTAAAATCACGTTTGTACTTATGTAAGCTCTGAAAGAGGTTTAAATTCTCAATTTTGTATGTGGGCACATATTGGTGTGTCTCATAAAGCATGTCACATAGAGCTGTTAGTCTAACTTCAGTTCCTGGAAAAATTATGGAGAAAATTATACTTAGTACTTTTGAAAGGCATTTAAAAAATAACGCAATCAGGCACAGTTAACATGGGTTCACAAAGGTGAAGTCCTGTTTAACTAATTTGACATACTTCTATGATAAGGTCATCCACCCACCTAGTGGATGAACAGAAAGTGATGGATGTAGTTTTCCTGGACTTCGGTAAGGCTTTCAATACTGTCCCTCACACCCCCTTCCAGACAAATTGTTCAACTGTGGGATGAGTGAGTTCAGTGTGCTAGGTGAAGAACTGGCTGAAGGGCAGAGCTCAAAAGGTTGTAGTGGATGGGGCTACAACTGCCTGATAAACAATAAGAAGTGGTGATTCTCCGGGTTCAATTCTAGGGTCAGTTCTGTTCAGATCAATGATCTGGATGAAGGAGTTGAATGCACCATTAGCAAGTTTGCTGGCGATACCAAACTGGGAGGTGTTGCTGACTCTCTTGAGGGATAGGAGGCCTTGAAAAGGGATCTAGAGAGATTGAAGCACTGGGCAACCACCAATGGGATGAAGTTTAACAAGTTAAAATGCCAGATTCTGCAGCTGGGAGGGAGTAACACTAGACATGAGTATAAATTGGGAGAGAAGTAGCTGGAGAGCAGCCCTGCAGAAAGGGATCTGGGTTTGTTGGTCAACAGCAGGCTCAAGAGAGCCAGCAGTGTGCCCTGGGAGCCATGAGGGCAAACCCCATCCCAGGGTGCATTAAACACAGCATAACCAGATCGTCAAAAGAGTGGCTGTCCTGCTGTATTCAGCATTGCTGTAGCCTCACCTTCAGTACTGCGGGCACTTCTGGACCCCAAAATTTAAGAAGGACGTGAAAGTACTTGAATGTGTCCAGAGGAAGGTAACAAAGCTGGTGAAAGGGCTGGAAGGAATGTCCCCTGAGGAGGAGCTAAGGACTTTGGGCTTGTCTAGTTTGTAGAACAGGAGATTAAAGGATGACCTCATTCCTCTCAGCAGCTTCCTAAGGAGGGGAGGTAGACAGGGAGGTGCTGAGTTCTCCTCCCTGGGCTCCAGGGATAGGTCACCTGGGAACAGTTCAAAGCTGTGCCAGGGAAGGTTCAGACTGGACATTAGGAAGTATTTCTTTAACAAAAGGACAGTCAGACACTGGAACAGGTTTCCCAGAGAGGTGGCTGATGTCCCAAGCCTTTGTGTTTAAGAGGCATTTGGACAATGCCCTTAATAACATGTTTTAACTTTTGGTCAGCTTCATTCAGGCAGTTGGACTAGATGATCACTATCGGTCCCTTCCAACTGAAATGACTGTTTTATTTATGACTACTCTAGTCTATTCTACATACATATCCTATGTATATGTTATAGGAGGGCTATGCTCTCTCAACAGAATTTTATTCAGAAAGATAAAATGAACCTGCTGTTTCAAATAAAAAATAAAATTAAAAAAGAAAAAAATAGAGGCTTTCAAGTCACATGTAACACTAGAAGACACCATCAGATCACCTAAAATGGTTTTATGCAACATGTGGTCTTCAACAGCTGGTCATCTGCAAGACAGCAAAGTATAAATTGGGAGATACTCCACGCCAACACAGCGAAGAGATGCTAGTCCATGTGTCCCATTAATATCATATTCATTATTAAGCTAAAAAAACTAGTTATTTTTGCAACTTTAGCTTCAGCATGATTTTATTTTGGTTCACAAAATTAGAAATTATTTATCATTTCCCCCACCTCTCTCCAACTGCCAAGAAGCTGTGGACCAGAGAAATTTTTTCGCCAAAACACTGCCCAAGTGTTTTTGTAGCAAAGATGACTGGAGTGTTTTGAACAAGCCTTCATTTATAGAACAGGCCAAAGTATTTCACCCATTTTCCCCCTACAGAGCTCAAAAACTGCGAATCATGAAATCTTCATTTGAAGATACCAAGATATGAAAAATCTACATTTCTTTGAATATGAGAGCCTTTCAGCAAAGGCTTAGAGTAACTAGCATGCCACGTCTAACCACCAGAGCTTCAATGTACAAGCAGTGAAATCTTGAAGCTCACTATTAAGCTAAAAAGTCTACCGTATTTCCATTTTGTCACAAAAATACATCCAGCAAAGGTGTCTGGTGTTGACTTCTAGAGAGAAGATTAATAATGAAGTAAAGTACTGTGCCAAAGAGAACCAAAGCATGTTCATTCACAGTAGTGGGAGAAGTACCTTCTTACTTCACCTTTCACATCTTATTTCAGGTTTACAAAAACAGAGTTTTAAATTAATTTCTAATTGCCTTTCTAAAAGGAAAGGCAATTCAGACACCTACCTGTTATGTTGAAACATTTCACGTGCTACTTTCGCTTCAACATGTAGTGTTTCAAACGGCAGGTCTTTATGAATTAGCTTTCCAGCATCCCTTGTAAGAGAACGAAAGTTGTCCTAAAAAACAGGTGATATATAAAACTGTCACCGCTGTTTCGCAGCTGCAGTGAATAGACAAAGATACACTAAACAGTAGTCACAACAATAAGGATCATCGACTAGAAATCCTAAATACAATAGTATTGCTGCACGATTATAACTCTTACTATTTACCTGCAACAGATTGCTTAAGACCATCGCTGTTTGAATAGACTGATTCAAGGCTCAGTGAAATCAATAAGCATTTTTACATCAGAAACTACACATTTTAATTACAGTTAAACTTCTCAGGCTTTTTCAACATGATAATTACACATAGTCTTCCTACTGTTAAGTATTCCTCTATGTCTCCTGTTTCCTAGAGTTGTGATTCCATTTAACAACGACCTCTGTTCCGATGGAATCAAAAGGAAAAGTACTAAATAATTAATAAACAGACATTGACCACAATTGGTCCAGAATCTGAAGCTCTGCATATTCAAATTTGTGAATAAATTTATTAGAAAGAAAGAATTTTTTATTACAAGAAATTACATTTATAATGTCACTTACAGAAGATCTACAAGATCATAATGAAGAAAAATTCTGCATTGTACCAACATTGCTTGGTACAAGGATAGGCACCAGATGAGTAAAACACTCCTGATCACATGATGCAAAGGAAAGCTTCAGTTGAATGTGCTCATGGTTCTGTTACAACAATAAACTGACTAAGCTATAAATCACTATGTGAAAATACACATACTACACACATTTTTATTTCAGAGGGCTCTATTCACACAAAGGCTATGGTTATATATATATATATACATATACATACACACATATATATAGGGCTACAGTTGCATTATCAGGCAAGAGTGGTTGAGTAGGGGCAGATCTGTGTAATAACAAAGACGGCACTGAGGTCCCAACAGCCACACCAACTACTTCAGGCATTGTATTTCAGACTGGAGCTACTCTAGCCCTACACACTTAAAACTTATCAGTATTTGGAGGATAGCTATAGGTTTAATTTCATCTGAAACGAACACAGTTTGTGTGCTCCAAGACCACTCTGCCATGAAAGCCAATATAAGGTAAATAAAGGATGCAAGCCTCACAGCTTTTTGAAAGAGAAGTTATCGTGCTTACATTTGTTGGTTTCCAGTCATTCAGTCTATTGTCCAAAATTACATCATAACAGAAAGCTCCAGAGATCACTGTAATTCCAAAGAGAAAAAAATTAATGATTGTAACAAAGGATGTATTTCATTGTCGTAACACACACTTACAAATGTATCAAAATGAACACAAAAAAAAACAAAATGATCTCAAGAAATCCATCATGAAATACATTTTTCCCATGGTGATTACACCATCAAATGGCACATTAAACAGATGAGCACAAGTTGTTACTAACCCTATTTGTACTTCAATAATATTCCGCATAATAATAAATCTTATGCATACATAATAACTTTTAGTAACTCAGGTGCTCACAAGATTACACAGTTATTAGGGTAAACTTCACAGAACCACATATTATCTTCTAAATACTTAGGTAACTTCATAATAAAGAGGTCATGTCCTTAAGTTACTAACTTGAGGTCATCAAGTTAAATTGAAATCCTAAGTGCTCTGAAACCCAGATGCCACAGACCAATTTTCTGTACTTTTGTACCGCTGATTTCAGCATGACTTCTATAAATTAAAGTCTACAACAATAACACGTTGTTGTACACTGATCAATGCTAAGCACCTTCGATCATTAGAAACGTAGCCTCTGATTTTTTTGTTAACATTACTAGACAGTCACTTATGAAGCAGCAAAAGACAAGACAATCAGTATAAAACAGTTGTATCACCTGGTACTTCTGGGGCTTTAATCAGACTCACTGAGTACTCATCTTTGAATGCCCGCTTTAACACACATGCCATGATCATGGCACAGGATCGCCAATAGGCCTATAAAGAGAATTTCAAAGCACAGATCTATTACCTTGAAGGTGACAACTCATACCAGAAAAACATCAGCTATTTATTCCAAAAGAACATCAACATTTCGCTGAATTAGGCACAAACCTAGCTGTCAACCCAAGCATTACTTTCTTTAGTATTTAAACTTCTATTTGTAGATGATTTTCCACATCACAAATATCTTAACTGCACTTAGAATGCAAGCCAGATGTTTCCCGGAAATATTTAAATCTGAATTTATAGAATACAATAACAACATAAGTTGAAAGGGATGTCCACACACCACCTAGCCCTGCACACTGGTCCAACTAATGGTAACCACGATGTGCCAACCAACTATTGGAAATACCTGAAGTTTCACTTAAAAATCAAGAAAGTAGAAAGACACGAAACTGAAGGGGTCATACGGAAGCAAGTGGTCTTAATCAGGGTCACCTACAACGGGATAAGCTACAGGCTTACCTTGTTTACTTCCTCTGGATCTTCATCTTTGAAAGTAAGGAACTGAATTTCACATGATTTGGTCAAGGGTCTATACATATCCCAGACTTCACCGTCCACGAGAGCTAGAACAGATTTCTTGCAATGCCATTCACTTAAGTCTAAAGAAAAGGAAATAAGCGTTACACAGTTATTACCCATCTCTTCAGAGTCTGCAGTTCAGACCCCTGCATTTGTTACAATAAACTGTAGGCTTCACTTCTGTAAATTACTTGGATGAGCTGTTAAAAGCCTCCAAAAATTAACTCGGTTTCTGCTGATTTATTTTAGTCGAGGTATATTTTAAACATACTGATTACAAATATTCTCGATGATTGTCCGTTACCTTGATCATCAAAACATCGATAACATTAACATTTCAAACTCGGATGACAAGCACTGCTATCGGCAGCGCAATTTTTTACCACCAGTGGCACGAGGTGGAGTCCATTCACTTACGCATGGCGCAATTGTACGGAGTAGACAAAGCTTTGTTCATTACAAACACGGTCCCAGGGTGAGACTTCCCGGTGTATTTCACTTCGATTTTCTCAATTCGCGGGTACAGAGATAATTGTCTCTCCTTCTCCTTGGTAAAGAGCTCATCACGCATCTGAATCACTTCCTCTGACGTCAACCGGGAACCAGTCAGCGTGGAGAGGAACCCTGCTAAAAGGAAGGACCTAAAATAAGCAATAAGGAGTTTTTAAACCCTCTCCGGGACGGTTTCAACAGAAAGGAAGCCATGCCCCCAAGCGTGTCTGTCTCACTATGCATGAGGTGGCCACTTCAGCACTTCTGACTACCCAGCCCCAATCTCGGTCCCTGCAACACCTGCACAAAGCCACAGCTGAAAACTCTCAGGCAACGAAAGCTCCACGATGTTCTCAGGCTGCAAAGGCCCCTCTCCCCCCACACAGGGCCCTCTCCCC
>VZRU01018976.1:2781-26782 GCA_013398155.1 Pedionomus torquatus | reverse complement strand
TGAACAGCCCCAGCTCCCTCAGCCTGTCCTCATAGGAGAGGTGCTCCAATCCCCTAATCATCTTCATGGCCCTCCATTGGACCCGTTCTAACAGTTCTATGTCCTTTCTCTGTTGAGGACTCCAGAGCTGGACACAGTACTCCAGGTGGGGTCTCACGAGCGCAGAGTAGAGGGGGAGAATCACCTCCTGCAACCTGCTGGTCATGCTTCTTTTGATGCAGCCCAGGATATGGTTGGCTTTCTGGCCTGCCAGCATGCACTGCCAGCTCATGTTGAGCTTCTCATCCATGAGCACTCCCAAGTCCCTCTCCTCAGGGCAGGCATTCTCTGCCCAACTTATATTTGTGCCTGGGATTGCTGCATCTCCTTATTTTCTACTACTATTTTCTGAATATCAGGAATGTGAAGCTTTTGCTAATATGCTGAAGCATTGTTTGATGTGTCTGATTACAAATTTCAGAGCCTGGCTTGAATTTTGCACCGATAAAGATGGTACAGTTCATATCTCTTTATAGGGTGAGGGAGCATTGCACATTTTCAGAGGAAGAGCTAAAAAATGTTTCAAATTTACTTACAAGCAGTGAAATACTTGTTATTTGGAATTCTATTAGTCACAGTGGCTTAAGAAACAAGACAACATTACAAAACATTTAAAATTACAATTATTTTATAGTACCATAATCTTCCTAGTAATTTGGTTTTTTGAATTTTTTACCATGTTATACTTAATCAAATTTAAAGAATATTCAAAATAATGAACATTGAGATTACACCGCAACACTGGTTTGTTGTGATACTAAAAATACAAAAGACCTTCATTTATTAATCACTAATGTACATTTATGTCATGTTGTTTACTATGTATATGAACACTGTGTGAAAATAAATTTAGGTATTAGATGCGTTGAAATGGGTTGGTTTTCAAACAAGTTAGATCTTATCACATTTAACAGACACCTCAGACTAAATTGCTCTGGCTTCTTCTTTGTCACTGTACCATCTGAAAGAATTGGAAATCAATCATACACCATCCAGTTTTCCGTTTTGAAAAAAATGTGTCAAAAGCCACTAGAGATAAATGAGATGACTGTGATAGGGTGAGAAAAGCAATAATTCCTGTGTATTAGCTATAACCCTTGACTCACTTTAGCAAAAAAAAAAAAAAAATCACAAAAAACACTTTTTTAAAATATACCTCTTTTTCTATAAATAGAATGTACAGCAGACATTTGAAGAAATATGAGGAATGTATGATGTAATGCATTAAAACTGAGTATTATTTTTATAAAAGGCTGGATGGGAGGCAGAAGTAGGCAGAATAATTGTGGGCTATAACTGTAAAATTTCAGAGCAAAATTATCTTCACATTACAATATTTGTTATCATTGAAAACATAATTTAGTGTCACACCCCTGGCTCTCAATTCCACTTTCACAATGTGCTTTTATATTTGTGTTTGGGTGTTGATATTTATGGCTTTATTTGTTTCATATGATATAAGTAATGGATCACAGGGAACAATGCGGGCAGCTGGTTAAACTCTAAACAAATCCTCTCATGTTATGAAGAGAACCCAGTGAAACAGGTACATGAGGAAAACATTGAAAACTCATATTTTAGCCTCTATTTCCTAAACCAGACTAAAGGTGAGGAGAAGGAAGGAGTATGATACTTTCAGGGTGAACTCCTACCTACATGAAATTTTTATTTTAAAAGTACATTCCCCTAATTCTTAGTCATAATTTTGTATTATTAAAGTATCCACTAACTGTATCTGATATTATCTTCAGGAGTCACATTACCTCTCGGGGACTGAGCTGAAATAATGTTGAAAGATGAGAGAAGCATAGGAAGGAGGGTGTGCAACAGAAAGAAGCAGAGTGAAGAAAGTCAGATACAGACTTTCGGGAAAAAACTGAGGTAAAGAACAGCAGCTGAGTGGGTGTTATTCTTTACTTCATCTTTCCTTTGTTCTTACAAATCTAGGGTATGTGGCTATCTCATAACTTCTGAATGTCACTGTGTTTTGCAGACGAAATGTTAACAAACAGTTACAGAAACAGAAGCCTTTAAGAGAGAAATTACTCTTTAATGTTGTGCTAATATTTATATTACTGTTCTGTACCTGAAATATACCAAAAAAAAAAAAAAAAGGGGGAGTGTTTTGTTCTACATTCTGACGATGTATTAAAAGTATTGTATTTACACATCATACTTAGTGCCTAAAATGATTTAAAATAATAGAATCATAGAATAGAATCATAGAATGGTTTAGGTTAGAAGGGACCTTAAAGATCATCAGCTAGAACTCCTGTCACAGGCTGGGACACCTCCCACTAGACCAAGTTGCTCAAAGCTCCATTTTAGCTGGTCTTGAACACTCCCAGGGATGAGACATTCACAACTTCTCTGGGAAATCTGTTCCAGTGTCTCAATGCCCTCACAGGAAAGAATTTCTTTCAGATATCTAATCTAAATCTACCCTCCTCTTCCTCTTCTAATTTAAAACCATTGTTCCTTATCCCATTGCTATAATCCATGACAAAGAGTCCTTCCCATCTCTCCTGTGGGCCCTCTTTAGGTACTGGAAGGCTCCTATAATCTCTCACTGGAGCCTTCTCTTCTCCAGTCTGAACCCCAACTCCCTCAGCCTGTCCTCACAGCATAGGTGCTCCAGACCTCTGATCATCTTTATAGCCCTCTGCTGGACCCATTCTATCAACTCCATGTCCTTCCTGTGCTGACTCCAGAGCTTGATGTATTACTCCAGGTTGGGTCTCACTAGAGTGCATAGAGGGATAGATTCATGTCCCTCAACCTGCTGGCACAGCATATGTGTATAACACTACGAAGCAGCAAATTCCTCATGTTCCTAGTAAAAGCGCTTAGATAACTTATCTTTCCGGCTTGATACTAATTCTACATATATCTACAGTTTTAATTGCTGAGTTATTATTGCTGATTTATATGATTCTAATATGAGACAGGTTTAAATTTACTGGTAGCAATCTCATTGGAATTCTGCTCAGCGTTTCTGAGGTTCATTTCAGAGTTGTTAGGTCTTGACATTAACCTTCCAACAATTTTTCTTAAATACTGAGGAAAGACTGATTAACAATATATAAAAGAAGGCCTGAAAAAATCTGAAAATGTAGTATTTTAGCTTCTGTTTTTTTGCACTTTGTATCAATATCAATAAGAATATAATAATTTTCAGAATTGTATCAGAAATGAAGGGTCTTTGTAAAAAAAATTAAAAAAATAAAAATTGAAAATCCAAATAAGTTACTATGGAAACTTGCAAAGTGACAAATAGAGATAATTTCAGGTTGTACAGGCTCAAATGAAGGCTCACTACAACAGCTCCACACTAAGCAGAAGAAAATAATAGAAAGCATACAAAAGACATGTGAAACATCATGTAAGAAATCAAATCATTAGATATAGAAAATATGTATTTAAATGATAGCACCCAAAAAGTTATGTCATCATAATCCCCTCATTAAATGAGAGCCTTAAATCTAGATGGTTTCAATTTGGAACTTGTAATTGCCAAACTGATTAATTTTAATTTTGAGAAAGGCACAGCCAAAATCTTCCATTGTAAGAGAATCTTTGATAGAGTATTTGAAAATAGTTGATGGTCTGTAACATTGTAAATTGTGGCAGTTCCTGAGGAAATTAAACTAGAACTAATAAATCAGAATAAGTCCTTGAAACACCTGTCAATGGTACAAAACATGCTGAAAAAACTGTTGTGTTTGAAGAACAGCTCTATTAATTTGATATTTAAAATCAACATAGGCTGGCCTGCAGGTATAACTTGAAATGTCCAAAAGCACGCTGCATGAAGGAAACATATAAGAGTGTCTCAGGAGAAACACTTGATTGATGTGAAAATGAAGAGTTCTTATGACAAGAAATTTTGAGGTAATAACTTTTTAAAGTCAAGTAGATTAAAGTAGGACAAGAAAGCTATTTGTATTTTCACTTATACAGGTATTATTTGCATGAAATCAAATATGTGTGTTTGCACATATATGTATTTCAGAAACTTAACCTGGATCATGGTATAGTAGTAGTGTTCGCGATTTTTTTTTTTTTTTGGGGGGGTGGTAGGGGAGTTTTTTTGGTACTTAGACCATTTAAGATCTGAATTATTTTTATAAATGTTTGTGGTTTGAGATAAGGCTGCGTTATCTCCATGCAAAAGTCTGCACTTTATTCAGTCATTTTACATTATGCTTGCCTGTCTCTAATTAAGAAGACACAGAGTGTCCAAAATTTCTGTAATTGAGATTCTTTTCCTTTAGTAACACAAAACTACTACATTGGATTAATAACCAACTGCACAAAAAAAGCATTTACCCTCTACATAGTCTTCTTATGGTTGCCTCTAAGAAGAATGCAGCTTTGTTCCTAGGGTTGTCCTACTTATCTCATACTTGTAATCTGTGTCAGACTTTATGGTCTCCTTTTTCCCTGTAAAAATGCTACTGAGTCTTCCATAGATATGAATGTCATTACCTGGTCATTAAGTGCTTTTTCTACAAGCCCCATGGCAATGGAAATATTTGAAAGTATTCTTTAAACTGTCTCTGTCTTATGAGATTTCTCTGATAATGAAGAGCTTGGAAAGAAAAAATTCTGTCTGCATTGACAAAATGTAACTACAATACTGAGTGACTTTTGTATGTTTATAAAAGGAAGGCATTTCACAACTATTGATCTTTGAAGTCACTGAAAACCTGCTATCCTCATTTTAACAATGAGGAGACTTAAAACCAGAAACAGGTTTTGTATAGTAGTGAAAAATAAATCAGTGGCAGAATAAGGAATCCAACTCTTCTGTACTGTAATTTTGAGACCATACTGTCTCTGTTTTATCACAAAAGCACTTAGTAAGTGAATTGGAGTATTGCTCTTCATCAAGGAAATTTCTGTAATTAAAGCAAAATATGTTCATTTCAAAATAGAACATATTGTTAACTCCAGCCATGGTCAGATTTTAGCGTCATCATTCCCCATTAATACTTAATTAGGTGTCTTCATAGGAGGTATTAATGAAAAAACCACTTTTTTCCCATGAAAGCAAATTGTTTATGAGCTTGTTGAAGGATGCATACAAATATTAAGTAGTCTGGTCAAATCATACAGTGAATGATGCAGTGTGGTTCACACTAACAGCATAATTTCTTCAATGTGATCTCCACAGAAAATAACTAAAATGTTGGCACAGAATGTATGTAAGAGGGTTGTTATTAAAACACCATGAACCATCTTCCCAGGTATTTATTCTAAATGCATTTTACAAGTGTTTGAAGTTTTCTGTGAAGAAAAAAGATATATATACAGTTCGCAGAAAGACAAACAAAATATTTTCCTCTTGCACCAAAGAATTCTGAGTTCCTTCTTTGTTTTGTGACCTGGGAATAATTTAACATTTCTTTTTTTGTAGGATTCTGATGGAAAATTTGTTGTCTCAGTTTCCAGTGACCAGTTATGTTATATTGTGTTGTGTTGTAACTCTCTCTCCCTTTCTGCTTTTTGCCACCCTCTTCCCTCTAATGTTCCCTCTAAAAGATTTTTTTCCTATCTACTTCCTTGATAGGTACAATAGAACTTGTGAATTGATACTGGAAAATACGTTTCAGACATCTGTTGTTGGTTTATAGTGCAGGTCAAGGTGTTATAAGGTCATGTAAGTGAAGTGTAGAGATATTTGTTTCACTAGTTTTTGTGTGTGTTTTGTGTTAAAAACTAAAACACAACATTTGTCACTTGTTCTGCCAATTTCTATCTGTATGAACACATTTTAAAAAGTAAGTATATGATGCTTACATATCTAAATCTATTCTACATGATTTATTAATTTACAGTTATATTATAATACTGCGTAGTGCATTCTGTAACAACTAGTACTTGCTTTCAGATTTACGTTCTCTTCTAATGTATTATGAGGAGAAGACTTACATCTAAATTGGATATTTTAAGACCCAGGCTGATAAAAATTCTATAGATACTAAAATCAGAGTGTCTACTGTCAGGAAACAGAGGAGTTCAAGTCCTGCATAATAACTTTATGCAGAATAGCAGCTGTTTTTCTTTACCTGCTGCCAAAAATGTAATATTTATTCCACTTAGGAATAACTTAGAAAGTTAGTAAATTATGTGACTGACATAAAATCAAGAAGCATCACTTATTTTTAAATTATAATGAAAAGCTGACAATACATGAAGTACTCATTGTTATGTCGTGTAATGTACATTATTTGAATTACAAGACTTGTAATCAGATACAAGACATGCCTATATACCTCAGAAAGATACTACTGTTAAAGAGTTATTAACAAGAATATAATGATTATTAAATCATTATTAAAAGAATATAATGACAGGCATAGGCTCAGCTGTGTGAAAAACTGGTTGGATGACTGGGCCCAAAGATTTGTGGTGAATGGAATTAAGTCTAGCTAGCATCCAATCACAAGTGATGTTCCCCAGGGCTCAGTACAGGGGCCAATTCTATTTGATATCTTTATCAATCATATAGAGAATGGAATCAAGTCAGGCAAGAATATTGATCTGCTTGAGGGTAGGAAGACTCTACATAGGGATCTGACCAGACTGGATTGATGGGTTAAGTCCAATTGCATGAGATTCAACAAGGCCAAATGCCAAGTTATAATTTTCATTTACAATTGTGAGTTAGATCCTATAATTAGCTTCTACCCAATCAAATCTTATACTATTTAAAGACATTTTATAATACTGCACTATCCAGTATAATACTAGGGATCACTGTGATAAACAGAGGCCATCACCTAGATATAATAAACCCATACAAAGTTTATAAATGTTTAATAACATGAATTATCCTGTGACATCAGTAAAAATACAGATTGTACATGTGTGACTTCTACAAAGCCAAGTTCCAGGTCCTGCATGTGGGTCACAACAAACCCATGCAGCTCTACAGGCTTCAGGAAGAGAGGCTGGAAAGCTGCCTGTTGGAAAAGGACATGTAGGTGTTGGTTGACAGCTGGCTGAATATGAGCAAGCAGTGTGCCTAAGTAGTCAAGAAAGCCAGTAACATGCTGGCTTGTATCAGAAATACTGTGGCTAGCAGGACTAGGGAGGTGATTTTCCTTTTGTATTCAGCATTGGTGAGACTGCACCTTGAGTACTGTGTTCTGTTTTGGGCCCCTCACTACAAAAGACATTGAGGTGCTGTAGTGCATCCAAAGAATGTTGATGAAGCTGATGAAGGGTCTCAAGCAAAAGTCTTATGAGGAGTGCCTGAGGGAACATAAATTGTTTAGTCTGGAGAAAAGGAGGCTAAGGGGAGACCTTATCACTCTCTACAACTGCTTCTGGAGAGGTTGTAGAGAGGTGGGAGTTGGTCTCTTCTCCCAAGTAACAGGCAATACGGCAAGAGAAAATGTCCTCAAGCTGTGCTAGGGGAGGTTTAGATTGGATACTAGGAAAACTTTTTACACTGAAAGAGTTAATTATCTTTGGAACAGGCTGCCCAGGCAAGTGCTGGAGTCATCATCCCTGTGGTATTTAAAAGACATGTAGATGTGGTGGTTAGAGCCATGGTTTATTGGTAGACTTGTCAGTTGTATTATTATGGCTGGACTTGATCGTCTTAAGGATTTTTCCAAAGTTTATTATTCTATGTTATGATAAATGCATCCAGATGGGGGCAACAAAACTGGTGAAATGGCTGGAAGGAACATCCTATGAGGAGTGGCTAAGGACTTTGGCATTTGTTAGTTTGGAGAAAAGGATTCTGACAGTCAACTTCATTGCTGTTTGTAGCTTCCTGCTACCTCTTATCCTTGGTATCCAGTGATAGGACATGTGGAAATAGTTCAGAACAGTGCCAAGGGAGGGTTAGACTGGACATTAGGAAATATTTCTTTGATGAGAGGGCAGTCAAATCCTGGGATGGGCTTCCTAGAGAAGTTGATACTGCAACCCTGTTAGTGTTTAACAGGTATTTGTACAATGTCATTGACAGCATACTGTAAGTTTTGATCAGCCTTGAGGTAGTAAGTCAATTGGGCTACATGATGTTTGCAGG
Source organism: Pedionomus torquatus (assembly GCA_013398155.1). Lineage (NCBI taxonomy): Eukaryota > Metazoa > Chordata > Aves > Charadriiformes > Pedionomidae > Pedionomus > Pedionomus torquatus. Next base: position 18,693 of record VZRU01018976.1, on the reverse strand, counting down.
TCTCTTTCAGTTGATACTAAATCATGTGATTCTATTACTTCATATTACATTTTATTGTATTCTATTTGATTCTGTTGTATTCTGCTATGTTCTGAAGAGAAAGCTGATCTTCTCAGCTGTTGGTTAGTCATCATGTTCAAAAAGTGCTTTATGCTTCTTGACACTGTTGCTAGAGTTTTCTAGTTTATATTTTTCACGCTTTGCTGTGGTTCAGACTCCAAGCTGACACTTAGTGATCAATGCTGTGTATTTTGTCTCATAATATCTAACTTATTCTATGATTTAGATCTAACACAAATTCTGTGTCAAGAACTCTGCTAAGATTTTGAGTATTCTTTCTTCTTTCTTGTATGTTCTCTCTCTGATCCAATTATCTTTTTTTGTCTTATGCAGAAAATTACTAGTATTTCTTCTCCCTCCTCACTTTCTCAGTTTTTGCAAAAATCTACTGAACACTTCAAATCAAAATGTGTAGAAGTCTGTTTGGATAAACTATCTCAGAGTCATGTGTTTATTATTTGTTCAATTTGACTTAAATATTTAATTACATGTCTAAGACATTAACATTACTGTAAATTCATCTTCCTTGTAAAAAAGTACTTTCTTGTTTTCACATAGAATTTCAACATCTTTTAACTTGTGATCATTGTCACTTGACCTGCCACTGGGCACCACTTAGATAACAGAAAGCTCATGAGAATCTCATCCATACATATAACTACGCATTGATGAGTGACTGAGTGAAGAGTGAAACAGACTCTTCTAAGTTAAACACTCCAAGCTCTCTTAGCCTCTCCTCATATGACAGATACTTCAGTTTCTTAACTATCTTTGTGGTCCTTCATTGAACTTCCTCCAGTCTATCCATGTGTCTCTTGTACTGGGGATCCCAGCACTGGGCCCAGGACTCAGATGTGTCTCACTGGGGCTAAATGGAGAAGAATAATCAACTCCCTTGATCTGCAGTCAATGCTCTTCCTAATATAGCACAGGAATGTAATCCTAATGTAGCAATCCTAATGTAGCAATATCCTGCAAGAGGATATTGCTGGCTCATGTAATTGCTGGCTAATGTAGGAATAACCTCCAAGAGGATATTTCTGGCTCCTGGTCAACCTGATGTTCCTCAGAGTGCTCACATCCTTCTTTACAGAGATGCTTTCCAGCCAGTCAGCCTCCAACATGTACTGGTACCTGAAGTTGTTTCCCTGGAGAAGGGAATAGCATTTACCTTAGCTGAACTTTAAACATACTGTGGCCTATTTCTTTAGTCTGTTCAGGTGTCTCTGGATGGCACACCCATTTGATTTACAAACCACTCATCCCCTTTCGGTGTCCTCTGCAAACTTGATGCAGATATACTCTGTCTCTTAATAGAGGTCAATACTGAAGATGTTAACCATTCCATTTTTTGAGCAAAGGTAGTGAATAGTTGAAACAAAAGTGTTGAAGGTCTGTTTGGTTAGGACACATCAGATTCATGTATTTTTTTTATGTACTGTGCTTGATTTAGATGTTAGAGTGTACATCTAGGAAAATAAATTCAGAATAGGTAAATATCTGATGGTGTGTATGCAAAAATTCTGTCATACTTCAAACTTTATTATTCTGTTCTGATGGTTAGTAGATTAATAAGTATCTTAGTTATCAAATATGAAAAATAGATCAATTGTATATATTAATACACTTTTCAGGCACTGCTGAAAGAGACTGAAATACAAATAATTTTTCACAAAAGTGGTTGTGTCAATGGAAAAATAGGAAAATTTAGACATCTGATAATATTCTATGACTTAAACAGCAAATAGAGCAAGCAATTATATTTCAATAATATTTTTAGGTTTGTAGAAATTACTATCACATGGCAGAAGCAGTGACATTTTGTAAAGCTAAACACAGAATCAAAGAAGAAATAATTAAAAACCTGAAAAATGGTAGGTAAACTTTGCCCTCCTCACTAATTTAAAACACTTAAAATTTATAATAATTTGTCCTTTGAAGTGTTAAATGCACAAAATATTTTTTTTTTCTCTCTCCATATTTCTGGGGTCAAAAAGGATCAGAATAATCAGAAAGCACAATTGCTTCTTCTGAGAGTATTTCCAAGTAAGTAGNCTGACTAATAGTGTTCTCATTAGCTAAAAAAAATCAAGCTAAATTTTACCCAACTCCCCCAGTCATACAATGCTTTTGGTGATGGACTAAGCTCCCTGTGTTGTGAGAATTGGCTTTTATTTACTCAATTTATCTACACTACCATATTAATAATGAAGATTAAGTATGTCAGGCTTTTTATCCTCCTGAAAGTAAGAGAAAACCTGTTTCTATTATCATATCAGCAAGGCAATATAATCACACTGTCCATCTTTAATTTTTTATCATAACACTGCCTTGTGAAGTACATGTATCCTTAACATGTAAAAGCAGTATTGTAATACAGTAAAAATAAAATTATTTTCTTCACAGTGGCATTGTCAGAAGCTGAACCCAGCCTCCTGAGAATGTGGCTGGGCCTATGCTGACTGTCTTTTACACATGTGATCTGAAAGGAAGAGGAAGGAAAAGAGCATCTCTGAGGAAGAGACTTGGAAAGTGTCATCCTGGATGTGTGTCTACCTCACAATACTTCGAGAGAAAAATCTCTTCCACCATCACCTTGGCAGTGATGTTAAAACAAAGCTTCCCCAAGGTTAATGTTTAATGTACAACTCTTACATGAAATTTACATCTCAATAATTTTAATGGAAATTAGGAGCTCTAGGAAGCTTTAGGGCTTCTTAAGGTCACCAGGTTTTCTTTGTTTTCCTGCATACATACTTTGGAATGTACTTGTATTTTTTGTTTTGATTTGAAGACTCACACCATGCTTTGAGAAAATGACATCTCATTAAAAATAAGAAACAGTTCACTCCTCAATAGTCTGATACCTTGTCTGTCATTTCATTGGTCTTTCTCTGAGCTCTATATGCTGATGATGTTGATCCAAAATGACTATCAACAGGGGAAGGGAATAAGTATTTTGGGATTTGAGTTACCAAGCTTTCTGTTTGAACTTTAATCTGTTGGAAGGCAATTAGGGAAAAGCTGGAAATTATCTTTTAAAAAGAATAGCCATCATAAGATGATGGCATATATTTTAATCATGTCCATTTCTTTTTGCTATCTAGCAGCACGTTGTCTAGTCTTTCTGGCTATGAGAAGCATCTTCCCTCAGTCCTTGTCCTGGAAGTCTCTTAGCAGCAGTTCACAGCCTACAAATTAGAAAGGTAAAGAGCTGGCAAAATTTACACTGTTAACCAACTGGGCCAGGAGGTTTAAATTCTGTTTAAAAAAGGGAACATCTTCTCCTGTAGGCCATTTTGGTGCTTTTCAAGCTTTATATTACACAGTTTAGTCCAAGATTTTTGATAGCTTTTAAAAATCACTTTCACCTCATAATAACCTTTTGTTTCAGTATCAGCTGGTACGTAAGAGATCTGTTAATAGTTTGCTTTATATACAAGTGTTGTCTCAGTCTCTCAAAAAAGAAGCGCTAATTTGACAGGAAGAAATTACAATATTTTTGAGCTGAAAATCTAAAGGGTTGGTTGGGTTTTTTTTTTCACATTTTATGATTTCTTATCCTACGAGTAGATAGGAACTCTGGTTTTCATCCCTATTTTCATTTTCTTTCTTAGCACCTTTTATTCCATTCATATTTCTGCATGAGGAACACAATGCAGGTGATTAGAATAAATATGACCCCTCTTTTTCAGGCATTTAGTGGTCCACAAAAAACATGAAATAAAGCCTTGCTGTTTAGTCCTGTATTTATCACCTTGAAAACTGACATCATCCACAGTTCTGAAGAAAGTGGCTTTTGCATGATGTTGAAAACAGAAAAATTTAGATTGCTGTACACTGATAGACAGCCTTGGAAATTAAAACAAAGTCACTGAATTACATGCAGAAGCTAAAGTAGAATAAAAACAGCACAGGCCATAATCTATGTGGTAAACCTGTTAATGGGAAAAGAAAGTACTTATGACATAGATATCTGAGATTATCTGATTCTGACCTTAAAAAATATCAAGGAGAAAAGATTCAAGATTAGTATATATTATCACCAGTACTGCATAGAATAAACAAGAAGGAAGTAGAAAAAAGATAAAATCACTTTTTTTTTTCATTTATTATGAAGTACCATCAACTAAAGTTTATTCTAACCTTTCTGTCATAGTCATGGCTTACTAACTTTTCTCACCAAATTACATCATAGAATCACAGAATCATAGAATCACAGAATCATAGGATAGTTTTGGTTTGAATATACCTTTAAAGGTCATCTAGTCCAAATCCCCTGCAGTGAACAGAGACATCTTCAACTAGACTAGGTTGCTCAGAGCCCTGTCCTCTTCCAACAATCCATTCTAGTGTTTCACCATCTTCCTGGTAAAAAGTTTCTTCCTATATCTAGTCTAAATTTATCCTTTTTTACTTTAAAACTGTTACCTTTTGTCCTATCAGAACACTCCTTGCTAAAATATTCATCCTTATCTTTTTATAGTTCCCCTTTAAGTACTGAAAGTCTAGAGTAAAGTCTCCCTGGAGCCTTCTCCAGACAGAATAACCCCAACTCTCTGACTGTCTTCACAGGAGAAGTGTTCCATCCCTCTGATCATTTTTGTGGCCTTCCTCTGGACTTGCTCCAGGAGTTTCATGTTTCTCCTTTGCTAAGTACTCCAGTGCTGGACCAAACAGATCTTCCTTAGGAGGAGCAACATCAGAAAATTTGGAAATACAATAGATAAATTTCACTGAATTAATTGATAAAATAAAGGTTTTTCTTTATTTAATTTCACTGTTCAAGTAAGACAGATGCATAAACCACATGTATCTACCTTCATTTTCCCTTAAATGAAGGAACAACATATCAGTCTGCATGTTGATCTATGGATAAAAGGAGATCATTAGCTCTTTTATAGCTTAAATTTGACAAGATGTTTGTCATGGTCTCCCATGTTGTCCTTGTAGTAAAATAGATGAAACATGGATTAGAAGGGGAAATAAAGTTGCTTGGAAAATTGACTGGACAGCCAGGGGATAACAGTTGTGATTAACCCAACTGGAGGCCAGTTTGCAGTGCTGTATCTCAGGGATGGATTCTAGAGCAAATATTGTTTAACGTCTCCATCATTTACATGGATAATGGGACAGTGCTCACTCTCAGCAAGTTTATGGTTGTATACTGTGAGAAGCAGTCAATGCACTGGAGCTATTCAAGCATTCAGTATTCTGAAGCATGTAACAGGCTGGAGAAGGTGGCAGACAGGAACTTCATGAACCTCATCAAAAGTGAACACAAAGCCTGGACCCTGGGATGGACAAAGCCCTGCAGCAGAACAGGCTGGTGCCAACTGCTTAAGAGAAGCTCTGTTAAAAGATCTCAGGGCCTTGTGGGACAGCAGGTTGGTCATGAGCCAGTGCTCCTGGGCAGCAAAACATCCACTGCATCCTAGTCTACACAAACAGCCAGAAGATCTGAGAAGGGACCCTGCCCCACTATCCGGGATATGTGAGGTGTACCTGAGTGTTGTTCCCAGTCTGAGGTTCCCTCATACAGATCACTGATGTTCTGGAGCAAGTCCAAGAGAAGACACAAGATGGCTGAATGCTGAAGCATAGGCATCTGATGAAATCTTGCGAGAGGTGAGTCTCTTCAGTCTGGGAAGGGACAACTTTGGTCACTTTTGGTCCCTTTGGTCATATTGGTATTGTGGGATACCTAAGTGGCTGCCAGTGATGAGTGGTATTTCTCAGGGGTCAGTACTGGGACGTGTTATTTATTGTCTGTCATGGACATGGTTAGTGATATAGAGTTTGCCGACACCACCATGCTTAGTGGCACTGACAACAGGATGGAGGGAAGGGATGCCATCCAGAGGAACTTGGGCAGGTTTGAGAGGTCGGTTTGTGTAAATCACATGAAGTTCAACCAAGCCAAGTGCAGAAATACTCGCTGGGCAGAGAATGGCTGGAGATCAGCCCTGAGGAGAAGGACTTGGGGGTCTTGGCGTATGTGAGACTCAATGTGAGTTGGCAATGTGTGCCAGCAGCCCAGAAAGCCAATGGGATCCTGGGCTGGATCAAAAGAAGTGTGGTCAGCAGTTCAAGGGAGATAGTTTTGCCCCTCTATGCTACACTTGTGAGAACCACCTGAAGCACTGCATCCAGCTCTGGAGTCCCCAGCACAGGAAGGACTCTGCTCTGCTCTGATGAGACCCCATCTTTGGGTACTGCATCCAGCTCTGGAGCATGTGACATAAGAAGTACACAGACCTGCTTCAGCAGCTCCAGCAGAAGGCCATGGAGATTATCAGAGGGCTGGAGCACCTCTCCTATAAAGACAGGATGAGAGAGATGGGGTAGTTCAGCCTGGAGAAGAGAAGGCTCTGGGGAGACCTTCTAGCAGCCTTCCAGTATCTGAAGGGAGCCTACAGGAGAGCAGGAGAGGGACTCTTTGTCAGGAAATATAGTGACAGGACAAGGGCAATGGTTTTACATTGAAAAATATTAGGAAGAAATTCTTTGCTGTGAGGGTGGTGAGACACTGGAAAGAGGTTGCCCAGGGAAGTTGTGGATGCCCCGTCCCTGGAGGTGTTTAAGGCCAGGCTGGATGTGGCTTTGAGCATCCTGGTCTAGTGGGAGGTGTCTCTGCCTATGGCAGGGCTGTTGGAACTTTATGAACTTTAAGGACCTTTCCAACAATTACCATTCTATGATTCTATGACTCTAAAGGACAAATTGTTCTCAGATTTGTATAATGGAAGAAGGAGAGGAAAGGAACTGATTTTGAACAAAATTTATCCTGACCTAATGGAAGGATAATGTTTTTAATCTTAAGGATGGTTACACATTTGCTCCAATTACATATTCGGAGATATTTAAAAACTTTCTGAAGCGATCTTGAAGAACTGCATTCATGATACCTGCTTGTTGAGGTTTAGGCTGTATTGGCCACTAAAGAAATGAGAAATGTTTTTAATTTACCCATTGCCCTTCCCAGTAAGAGAAAGGAGAGAAAATAAAGGTGAGACTTACATGTTGAAAAGAAATGCTAAAGCATCTTTAATGAAATATTAACAATAAAAAAAAAAATGAAATATATACAAATATCTACAAAATCAGTATTGACTCCAGGATGATGATCACATCATCAGCAAGCACTGGTACTCAACTCAGTGGCAGATGGGAACTGGATTCAAGAGAACACAGATCGGGATCAAAGGCAGAAGAATTGACATTATCCAAGAATTATCCAAGATAAGAGGGCTGCCTCCTTTGATCCTCCTTGATACATTTATACTGCACATGATGCAGATGGGATGGAATATTCTCTTGGTCAGTTTTGGATCTTCTGTCCTGTCAGATCCTTTATAGTATTCTGTTTCCAACCCTCCAGTGTGGCACATAAGCATGGTAGCTGACCTTGTTATAGGGGAAGAATAAGCAAGGGCCTGCCTACATAGCATTCCTTAATGTTAACTATAAGCATCAGTCCTTATCTCTGCTAGAAGCAGACACTGCAAAACATACTGTTAATTTCAGAGAGTGCAGTCAGTTAGAACAGACTTGACCAGAAAGTAAAATTACTGAAAGGAAAATTTATTTTTGTCTACCTCAAACCAGGACACTGCAGGTTGTTAGACTAAACAGCATCCAAAGGTCCCTTCTTTTCTATGTATGTGTACTGTACTCTTTTCTATGTATATGTACTATGTATATGTATTGGTTTTGGGTAAAATGGAGTTCATTTTCTTCATAGTCACTTGTATGAGGAAAATTTCACCTCAGTGTAAAGAAAATGTGTTCTAGATAGTCAGTTATTTGAATAATTTAAAAATAAATTATGACTTTGGCTTACTGGAAATAAATTTGGAATTATTTCCTTACTTTGCCTACTTAAATTTGTGACTGATCTTTATTTTTCTTTTAGTCTCAACCTGGCTGTGGTCTATGAAAACTGAAACTAATTAAAAGAGTAGTACCAGCACTATAAAAATGTAATTGATAGAGCAAAATTTTATGACTTTTCCAAAGAGAAACTAGATTAACAATTTTATTTGGGATTAGAAAAACTTATATAACATAGGCATAGATTTGCAAAGAGATGTAATCTGGACGAGTTAGGATGGCTTCTAAAGAGGAAACAGAAGGATTGGTATCTCGGCTTGGTTATTGCTGGTTATTCATCCTCTTTGAGCTAACCTTAAATGTTACAAATTATAGGACACCTTCTAACAAGCTGCTGTGTTAGTCCACTTGCAGATATGTCAAACAGTTCAGTTCCCTGTTTAATCCAGTCTCTTTCATTTTGCTGAATGGCAGGATAGAAACCAAAATCCTGACTGGTTGGCAGTGCTAAAAGTTAGAAAGTACAAAATTATATGAAAAACTATTTGAGCCAATTGCTTCGGGTGAGTTATCTGGGCAGATTAGATTTTATTTTTTACTATACACCTTTCAAATATATAGTGCAGATGTTCTAGAAATTGGAAAAAGTCATTCTTCTGCCTATTAAATTCCAGTGATAAATAAGAAATAAATACATTATCCACCGATATCCATGTGAACAAACACTTCTTCCACATAATATTTAATAGCTACTTTGAAAGTATTTCTGAAGACAAATATTTCAAAAAGAGGAATGTGTGTGATACTGGATATGTTTTAATAACTTTGTATTTGCTTTTCAGACCTAAATGTCAGAGGACTGGAGAGCTTAAAAGACTGGCAATGGGGTACAAATATTTCCATTAACTGGTCAACTGTTTAAATCCATTTTAGGCCAAACTTAACTGAAAATTAACATCCGATGGCAATCTCTGTGGAGTATGAAATATATTAGATTTCAGTCAAATCAATAAGAAGGTTTCAAGATTAAAAAAAAAAAATAAATTTGTAAAATCATAATTCTTGGCAATTTTTTGGTAAACAAAGTTTGACTACCTTGAAAGATTTTTCCATAGATCCTCCCACTGAAAACAGCTGACAAATAAACTATATGTCATTTTTTTTTTAATATTGTGAAAATATCCTTTTATGCCTAAGAGATAACAGCAGGCTTGTATTCAGACATTTGAAATTCTTTTGACTAATATGGGATTTAAACATTTTGCGGCAGAGATTTTTATTTGCTTGTGCAATATGGGTCACTGAGTACAAAGAAGCTTATATTGTCTGTCTAGATTCCAGGAGTTGAGAGAGCACAAGCACTCTCTAGTAAATATTAGTATTAATAGAAATATTAATAATAGTAGTAGTAATAATGATACTAATGATACTATGATGACTACTACTACTACCACCGCCACTTGTTTAATAATTTGTTATTTGGGAATACAAGATACTGTGGTTTTATAAGACATTCTTCTACCGTCCCAAAGAGGATAAATAATTATTATAGATATTTTAGGGAAAACAACTATTTTCACCTGATATCACTTGTCAGTGAGCTGCATTAATGCAGACAAACGGATTCTACAGTAGAAAAATATTCCAATATTGTCAAAACAGGGAGCTTGTTTCTTATCCTTTTGATGCTTAATAATTCAGGTGGAATAATATTAAAGTTGCTAGAGCTATGTGTAGAGGTGGAACAATGTCTACAGTTCTGCTAAGCCTCATCACCGGTTACCAGAAATGTGAAAAATACAGAAGGAAGACACTTATTAAAAACAAATAGGAAAGAGTAAAGTGCATGATACAACATACTTCTAAAAGAATTTAAGTGTAAAGTGATACAAGTCTTAGGAGTAGTGTATTTTTTTTTATGTAGCAAACACTATTGACAGCTCAGGGTGGCCTGTCTTGACATAATGAAAATACTGTGTGTATGGCCAAGAGTTTTCTGAGTAGTACTGTTTTTAAAAAATATTATGTTTCTCTTGAAAGCATCATTAAAATGAGTTTCAGAAGCCTCAAATTGTGATTTTACTAGCATGCAGTAATGCTATAAGCAAAATATTGTATGACTCTCTAGAGGGAATAAAGAGTGGGTGCAGAGGCAGAGCTTGCTATTTTTACTATTATGTCTGCTGTACTCAAGTTTAATTTTGCCTGTTTAGTTCTCATTAAACCCATCATTCAGAGGTACTATCTTCCAAGATATATAGGTTAATTTTCTGCTTTTCATGTTTGTCACAAGAAGATATATATAGCATGCAATGGAATGGTAATTTCAAGGTATGACTTTGTAGGTAGAATATTGCAGTCTGCACATATATCTGCAGACTTACATATATTTTTCTTACTGTAGGTAAGTTCTTAGAGGACCAAAGAAATATAACAGTCTTACCTACACCATTATTTTCTTTCCTCAAAAAATTTTGGTTTATCTAGAAATACGTCTTCAAATACATATATATGTATATATATGGGGTTAATTCTCCCCTGGCTCTAGCAGGGCCCAGGTATTCCACCCCACTGAGCCATGCCCAGGGGTCGCTGGGAGCTGCCGGGAAGGGGAGGGGTTACCGGGAGTGTGGGGTCTGCGATGGGTGCGCGGCTGCAGTCGCACGTGAAGCGGTCAGTATCGTACTCGCGTTTGTATCCGTCTCCATCCAAGTTACTGTTACTGTTTTTCCCTGTTCTACTTTGTTGTCCTGTTAAAGAATTCTTGTCCCAACCCACGAGTGCTGCCTTTTTCTTCCAGTTGCTGTAATGCTGCCATAAGGCGTTAGCCAACCGGGCTGCCACGTGGTTCTTTGTTGCCGTCTGAGGCTAAACCACGACAAGAATAGTGATGAATTTTACAGATGACCACTTCCACTTCCTAGCTTGAGTCTCTAAAGTAATAATGCATAGGATACATAGAGAACATTGTGACAAACTGAGTTCTTGAATTCTGCTGGGGTTGGGATGTCTGAAAGAGGATGATCAGGTTTTGACTTTCTAGGTGCTAACATCTTTCAGACATATGCATGTGGAAATACTTCCCTTGCTCTACTAAACTATGTATAGAAGACAATGGATTGTTTAAAATGAGAGCCTTGCCTGCCAAAGTATGTGCTGTCAGAGATGATTATCTATCTAAAATCTAAAGAAAAGCTTCACAGTTTAATTTTTTGTTTGCACATTCCTTGTGAACGAAGTAGTATTTATGAAATTGTACTAGAGGACGTAACAGGTCTTGTTGTCAGGTAGATCATTAAAAGAAAATGGATTTTTTTTTTAATTATTTTTTCCTTCTTTTATTTGTATGCTCTACATAAAATTTATTTTTTTGTCTATAGATCATTACAGATGCAATTATAATATGCAATCAGATTATTATTTTAATTTAAACTCTACACAATACAGATGACTGCAGTCAATATGTACATGCACACATTTATTTTTAGTAGACAAAGTACTTGAACTGTTAGTAGAACTACTTTTTAAGTTTTGAGGAGTTGGAAGTTAAATTGGAGTTAAATTCCATACTTTTATATCATGACCTCTGTTTCTCCTGAAAATGGGGTATTCATCAGACAGTTGCGAATTCAACCATTTTTTCTGACTGCACTTAATAGACATAAACAGAAAATGATAGATGAATAAAAGTCATTAATAATTATTATTAGTAATAATAACATTGTGATTGTGAAATCTCTGTCCATGGAGATACTAAAAAATCATCTGATCTGGCTGACCTTGCTTGAGCAGCATGGTTGGTCAGAGGGACCTCCAGAGGTCCCTTTCAACCTCAACCATTCTATGGTCCTACGAAAAAGTAATAAAAAGTTGCCAGTGTAAGGACAGCTACACTAACTTGCTCAGTCTTATTTTTACTTTAATCCACAAATGAGAAATGGAAAGGAAAGAGAAAAGGAAAAAGAGAGGAGAAGCTAGGTCAGGAGAAAATTGTAGAAAATGAGTAGAACCTGTGTATTTCTGTATCTAATGCCCTCTCACCGGTCTTTTGTGTATGAATTTTTCCTTTTTTTTTTTTTTTTTTAAATCACTTCATATTTCTGAAATCCAGTCTGCAGTGTTAATGAACTGATGACATACCTACAAAATGTCTCTGCGCTACTAATAGGCCTTTCTGAAGAGCTGCAGTATAAAATGTCCTAAACGTTCACATCCTACTAGAGTTGGTAACTCTTGAAGAAATTTACAAACATGAGACATCTGATTTACCTCAGATGCCTAAGTGCTTTTAGAAAAGGGATTACCATGCTAGCTGTTATTAGTGACAGCTAATGGCTACCATGCTAGCAGTCATTTTAAAGCAAAAAGCTTTAAAGTGCTGTCCTCTGCACTGGCACAAAACTGAAAGATTTGTTTGCCTTAGATCCTAAAAAATAGTTTTCAGCCACATGGGTTCTGAATCTAATTCTATTTCAGACTGAGTGAAGGTTCAGTGATGATGGTGTAAATACATGACCTGTTACAGGTTGTTGAGATGGCACCAGGAGAGGGAGAGAGGCCAAGTGATTTTAACCTATAATTTACATTTCATAAATGTGCCTGTAAGAAGCTGGACAGCTACCAGATCCATTTATCAACTGAACAGTATGAACAATTGTGACAAATTATTTAAGAAAACAATCAAAATTATATATGGTAATTTATCTTAAAATAATGTTTTAGTTTCAAGTATTTAATATTAAAAGGTTTGCTTTCTTTTTTCATATACAGAGAACTGTTTCACTTCTTTCAGATATATCTTTTCCTTCTTTATTCTAGACTAATATTTTTTATTTTTTCCATCTTTAACTTTGTTCCTCTTCAGGGTATTCTCTCTCCCTGTTCTCTTTTTAAAACACTGCTTTAAAACCCATCTCTTCAGCTTCATTGTTTTGTTTTATTATCAGTAACTCTGGTAATTTCTTTATCAGTGTGTAAACTGATTGGGTTTTCAAGAGCCACATTTGTCTTGTTCAGGTCTAAGCATCAGAAAGGGAAGCCATCTAGGAGTGGGGGAAAATCTGGTTACATATTTTAGTTGATTTAAGCCAGTCTCTGTGTAGAACAGTTTCAACCATTAGGGTGTCCATGAGAATCAAACGTATCCTACAGGTCTGGAAAATATCTCAGAAGTCATTTATTAAAGGCTGATGCTGAATGTTGTTTGCAAAATATAAAGAATGTTACTTGAGCTCCAGGGAAGCTTTCAATAAAATATCTAAGATTATGATAAAAACATTAGATGACTTATGGTACTAGTAATGGCATGTCCTCTGATATTAATAATGACAGAAGCTACCAAAACACACCCTTTTTGATTTATTATAATTTAATGATTGTATTTTCATGCTTGTGTTGCATAATATTAGAGATGGTTTCATTTCAATGATGATTAGATATCAAGTTTCAGAGACACTAAGAAATGGTGCTTCCTACTTGAATTCTGAGGAAAAATATGTTAAATTTAGATATAAGAATGTCAATTGAGACATTGTCAAATGCTTTGATCAAATCCAGATAGATGCTGTCAGTTGCTCTTACCTTGCACAGCAATTCTGTAGCCCTGTTGTAGAAGGTTATAAAACTTATCAGACAAAATTTGCCTTTAGTCTAGCTATGTTGGCTGCCACTGATGAGCCTCCTTTTTTACCCTATGCCTTAGCATAGTTTTCAGTAGAATCTGCTCCATGATCTCATCTGGCACAGAGGTGAAACTGTGTTCTATAGTCCCCTAGGTCTTCTGTTTTTTTCCCATTTTGAAAATGGGAGTTATGTTCTCCCTTTTCCAGTCAGCAGGAACTTCACTGGACTGCCACAGCTTCTCACTCTGAGTAGTGGCTTAGCAATTTCATCTGCCACTTCCCTTAGTACCTGCAGTTGTATCTCATCAGCTCCCATGAACTTGTGCACCTTAAGGTTCCTTATAGGATGGTCTCAGACCTGATCTTCTCTTGCAGTAAGTGACTCTTCATTCTTCCAGTCCCTGATTTTGTCTTGTATGACTTTGAGTGGTATAGCTAGAACACTTGCTGATGTAGACTGTCCTAATAAAGTCACTGAGTACCTCAGCCTTCATATCTTGGGTAATCAGGCCTCCCATTTCTTTCTAGAGAGGGTCCACATTATTTGGTTCTTGCTTTTATCACTGACGTACCTGCAAAAGTTTTTCTTTTTGCCCTTGACATACCTGGCCAGATTTAACTCTAGCTGGGCTTCAGTTCTTCTAGCCTGATCCCTGGCTGCTCAGACAATGTCTCTGTATTCCTTCCAGGCTAACCATCCTTGCTTCCACTTTGTAGGCTTCCTTTTTGTGTTTGATTTTTTCCAGGAGCAACTTGTTCATCAATGCAACCCTCCTGGCATCTTTGACTGACTTCCTCTTTGTTGGAATGTATGAATCCTCAGTTTAGAGATGATCCTTTAATATTAACCAACTATCTCAGGCCCTTCTTGCCTCCTGTACTCTACCAAGTATCCCACAGTACTGTACCAAGCAGATCCCTGAAGCCAAATTCTGCTCTCCTGCAGTCCCAGCTTGCTGTGTGACCTCCTTGCAGTCCTAAAGATCTTGAACTTTACCATTTCATGGTCACTGCAGCCAAGGCAGCCTTTGAGCTTCAGATTTCTCACCAGCCCCTCTTTGGTGATGAGAACAATGTCCATCATGGCACTTCTGCTCAGTGGCTGTTCTGTCCCTTGGAGAAGGAACGTATTACCAACACAATCCAGGAATGTCCTGGATTGCTTATCCTTTACTGTGTTGTCCCTCCAACAGTTATCCAGGTGGTTGAGGTTCTCCATGAGGACCAGAACTTGTGAAAATGAGGTTGCTCCTGTCTGTCTATAGAGGGCCTCCTCCACTCCGTCAACTGGTCTGCAGCAGATGGCCACTTTAATCCTGACCCGTTAGTCAGTTTCTCATCCATCCACAGGAATAGCTCTACACACTCCAGCTAGACATTGACATATAAAAATAGCAAAAATCTACTTGTGAGTATTTGATGTCACTAAATTACTTGAATTGGTTTTCAGAACAAAACTGGGATGAGTAGCAGGTTTTTAAGTCTGTACTCAAATACCATACTGAAGTCCATAGAAAATTTGTTAATCATAGACTCATCAAGGCTGGAAGGGACCTCCAAAGGTCATCTAGTCCAACCTCCTGACAGTCGCAGGGACACCCCCAACTATCCTAGGGCCTTGTCGAGCCTCACCTTGAATATCTCCAGGGAAGGGACCTCAACCACCTCTCTGGGCAACCTGTTCCAGTGTTCCACCACCCTTAGAGTAAAGAATTAGTTCCTAATATTCAACTTAAATCTACTCTTCTCCAACTTAAGTCCATTGCCCCTCGTCCTATCGCAGCAGGCCTTTGTGAACAGACCCTCCCCAGCCTTCCTTCATCCCCTGATGAGCAACAGTGGGGAACTTGTATCAACAGATGAGGAGAAGACGGAAGTTCCTAACAACTTTTTTGCCTCAGTCTTCACTAGCAACCCTTTTCCTCCTAGCCCTCGTGTTGATGGCCCACAGGTCAGAGGCCAAGGTGACAAAGCCGGTCCCACTGTAAGTGAAGAAAAGGTGTGTGATCAACTGAGGAAACTCAAGGTATACAAGTCCATGGGACCTGATGAGTCCTAAAGGAACTGGATGATGTAGTAGAAGTGATTAGGTCTCCCCGGAGCCTCCTCTTCTCCAGGCTGAACAGCCCCAGTTCCCTCAGCCTGTCTTCGTAGCAGAGGTGCTCCAGCCCTTTGATCATCTTTATGGCCCTCTTCTGGACCCACTCCATCAGGTCCATATCCTTCCTATATTGAGGGCTCCAGACCTGCACACAGTACTTCACGTGGGGTCTCACCAGAGCAGAGCAAAGTGGTAGAATCACCCCTCTGGGTCTGCTAGCAACAGTTCTTTTGATGGAGCCCAGGATGGGATTGGCCTTCTGGGCTGCAAGTGCTCACTGCCTGCTCATGTCTAGCC
>VZRU01018975.1:76383-87281 GCA_013398155.1 Pedionomus torquatus | reverse complement strand
TGAGTTCTTTCAGCAATTATTTTGGACAAAGAGGTGGTGTCGCTGCCACGTTATGCAGGAGAGTGTGGACGGGAGGTGCCGTGGGCTTTGGCCAGAGCTTTGCCCCTGTTGGCACATCGGGTGGGCTCTGGTTGCAGAGTCGTCCCTTTTTCCCCCCCGATCAGCCTCCTCAGCGTGCGGAACCGCTGCCTGGCTACTGAGACAGTTCTTGCTACTGAGACTCCTCCTGGAGAAGGTATTTTGGTCTGTGAGGCTTTTAGTGACCTCTGCTAGGGCTGTCCTCCAGAGCCCCCCTCTCCCAAGCTGATCTTCCTGCCTTCTACCACTTTCTGATTTTTTTTNGGGTGCCAGCAGGGAGGGAGGGCTGCTGGCCCGTCGTGGTGCCCCTGCCATCTCCAGCGGGAAGGCACTGGGCTCTGCTGGTGCCCTCAGCTCGTGTGGGCTGAGGTTCTGTACCAGGGTATGGTGGAGAACAGGGTGATTGGAGAAAGGATGGGTCTGAGCCTTCCTTGGGAGGCTGGGGACATCCTAGGGACAGTGGGCATGCCAGTCTCTCCAGGGCATTCTGCTGGGGGAAAGTACTGGTGATAAACATGGTTTTTTTGGGGGGGAAAAACTGAAAGCACTTGGTAGATGCTGTCCTTGGGTGGGGTGCAAGAGTTTGCAGAACAGACTTGCCCCTTCCTTTGAGGTTGTGGGTGCCTCTGGTTTGTTGGTAGCAGAGAACTGAGATTTTTTTAAAAAAAAAAAAAAAAAAAAGATAAATACCACAACCTTGGTTTTATACTGTGGTCTTCAAACACCACCAGTTCGATGTGTCTTCTGCCCAGCCCAGCGTGGGGTTGTGGTGGGACTGCTGTGGGGGATCACGGAGCCTTCTCCAGAACCTGCCCTGCCGTCGGTGTCTCGCTCGGGCCCCTGGGGGGGGGATGCTTTCTTGAGGACCTTCCACCTCTGCTAAAATCCCAGGGACATGTTACGTGTAACGCATCAGGAGACTTTTGGGCTCCTTCGGGTCTTGTAAAACTTTGCAGCTGGTGGATTCGTTCTTACATCTTCAACCCGAGACTCTTTCTACTTAAAAAATGCTTAAAGTACTTACTTTCTCCCCCTTTTTTACTATAACTGTTGATGTAAAAGAGCCCCACAATCTGAAAAAAAACAAAAACCAACCAACCCCACTTTTTTTTTTTCTTTAAAGCTTCCCCACCAGAGATTTAATTAAAATATTGTGAAAGGCAGTCATTGAAAATGAGAAACCTTTTGAGTGGAAGGCACCCTGATTTCCCTCCGCGGAGCTTTTTGTCACCATAGAGATGAAAAGAGGAGCTCAAAATTGCGCTCTCCCCTTGTGCCGCTGCCGCGGGGCCGTGGCTGCAGGTAGCAGCTGCGCCGAAACCAGGGGGGCTGGGGGGCACGGCTGCGGCCCTTAACTCTTTGCAAGGCACGGGATGGGGATTTCCTTCCCCGGTGGAAGCGTTTCTTTTTAGTTCAGTTAGGTTTTTAATTTCCTGTGTTCAGGGTCAGAATTTATCTGGGCTTGCAAAGGGGAAGGACGACGGCGCCCATCCTTTGGGCTCCCTAAAAGCATAACCTAAGCAGCTCGGTGCGTGGTGGGGTGGGCTCTTGGGGAGGGCTGTAAATCACCCCCGTGTCCTGGAGGTGTTTATGCAGAAAAGCGGAGGAGGAACGGTGTTGGAATCCCAACTCGGCCTTTTTAATTTTGCCACACTGGTGTATAAACCACAACTTCTCTTGCTGCTCTGCAGCAGGGCTCAGGCTGGGACGATTCTTACTTAAAACATCTAAATGTTGGGTGGGTTGGTTGGTTTCTTTGTTTTTATTTGAAAATAAATGGTTTAAGTTGTTTGTTTCTTTTTTTTTTTTTTATTTTATTTCATTTTTTCCCCCCCTTTTCTTCCAGCAACCCCTCTGGAAGTGCAGGGATTAGTAAACCAAAAATACCCTCTGCAGGTGGTAAAACGGCTGTGATAGAGTTTCAGAGGCGGCCACGCCAAGTGAAGATTATTGGAGGGTACACAATGCTGGGCAGTGTTAGGCTTTTAATAATTTTAAAAACAAATTTTTCTTCCTAATTGAGTGAAGAGCAGGCTCAAGTGGATTCTTGGCACAAACATCTCAGACGAATGGAAGCAAAATGTATATTCAAGCTGTCTGCTGTTGTATATTTTACGCCGTACCTGCCTTGGTGCCTGCTCTCCGATGGCCATAATGGTTTAATTGGAAGCTGTTTGAGCGAGACCTGTTGTGTTTAAACTTCCAGAGAGAAAGTGAACGTAACCCGGGTAATGGCGTTGTTATTAATAGGGAGTATTACCAAATTGTAATTTGAAAATTAATGGTTTAACTCTGAGATTAAATATACAGCTGTGTTCTTGTGTAACGCTACAAGACAAAATTAGAAGGAGTATTTAAAAACAGAAGGGCCTCGTCCAAACCCAGCGAGTGTCTTCCCAGGGACTTGAAGTTTCCCGTTGGGTCTTTCCCACCCCGCGGTGAGAGTGCGGACCTGGAGCACCAGCAACGTCTCCTAAATGTCTGAGTGCCCTCAGGAGCGGGGCGTTAATATCGGAGCTCCCGAGAGAGTGATGTTTTTGGAGCAAAATAATAAAATGACTTGTTTCCGTGGTGGTGCTGAGCAGGGCCGCCCATCTGGTGGTTGGGCTCAGCTCGTACCTGGCAGGCTGATCTCGGCGATGCTGTTGTACACGTGTGTTTGAGTTCTTGCAAGATTTATATAGAAATTTTTGAAGGAGAGCATGTTTGGGAGCTGGGCTCGGCTCTGCTGCGATTTGCCCTTGTGCTTTCCTTGGCTGTTGTTAATAAGAAGCGCTGGCCTAAATCAGCATCTTGGAGAATCATCGATTCGCTAATTGCAGATAATCAAGTCCCTGCTCACTCTGAGACCACTTTTGTTTTCTGCCATTCCACCAGGATTCAGGCAGCGCCTTCCAGCCTTCGACGTAACCGATAAAAGTGGGTTGTTGAGCTCTTGTGGCTGCTAATTCTCAGAGGTGGCGAAGTTCTTGGTACCCGGGCTTGATAAACGAGGAGCTGTTACACCACTGACCAATCATCGAAGGGTTAAGAGTTGGAAGGGACCTTCAAGATCATCCATTTCCAACCCCCCTGCCCTGGGCAGGGACACCTCCCACCACACCACGTTGCTCCAAGCCCCATCCAGCCTGGTCTTAAAATATCCCGCAGGGATTTACGAGCGGGATGGAGTGTTTGAATTGGCAGAGCAGAACCCCCTTCAGCCCCGCGTGTCTCCTCTTACGGGCGCTCGCGGCGTAAAACCTGCGTTGGCGGTGGAGAAGGGGGGATGCGCTGTGTGTTGGTGGTGCACAGGGAGGAGGACGGTTGTTTGGGTCTCGGGGGTGTGTGGAGATGCTGAGAAAGGGGTCCCAGCCCAGAGCTGCCCTTTAAAGCCAGCCCCGAGGAGCAGATGATCGCTGGACAGCTTAGGTTAGATAATCTCTTCTGGGTTTAATGTCAGGCCTCCCTGAGCCCCATCCAGCGCCAGCTTCCAATCTGGCTCGTAATACTCCTGAATGTCCTTTTAATTTTTTCTCTTTATTAATAGTTCTCTTACTGTAGCGTGCTCTCTCCCTGGCTTTGTGTGGTATGCGTGCCTTGGAGTTCATCCCCCGGCTCGTTGAAGTCTCTGCCGCCGGTGCCTCCTGCTCCTCTGCCGACCCCGAGCTTTTCACGTCTCTTTTCTTTGCTAGTTCCAGCGGCATTTTTGAAAAAACGTTGTGGGGCGGGAGCAGGAGGTCTGACCGGGGACGGTGGCTGCTGCCATTTATGAATGAAGCTCCTGAGGCTGAGGTGGGGGTGGAATTGGGTACAGAAATCCAGTGCAGCCGTGGTAGAACGATGAAGCTGATGGTGAAGGTGAGGGACCACAGCTGGCCAGCTCTGGCTCCAGCTGGGTGGAGTTCTCTTTGCCACCACAGATCTGTCAGCTGGGCTAAATGTTTTCTGAAATTTAGCTTGCTTTTTTTTTTTTTTTCCTAAAAGGATTGTTTTGTTCCTGTATTGAGTTTTTAATTTTTGTTAACAAAGTTCAGGCTCTTCGCCCTTCCTCTCTGATCACTTGGCAATTCTGTGGAGGCAGAGCAGCAGTGGTTTTGGGTGCCCAAGGGCTGTGCCATTGGGGATGCCAGTGCTTTTTCCCCTCCTCCCTAAGTAGACAGCTTTGCAGTTGTTCTCTGCTGCTCCTCGGATGGTCACTACTTTCTTGTACGTGTCCTGACAGCTGGTGTCTTCTGAAAGCCCTTGTGCTGCTTATGCCAGTGCCAGCCATTATTTCTATTTAAAAACATATGCAGACATATATACATACGTTTGCAGAGGGGAGGACGAACTGAGACGTTACTTCGGATCCAAGGTCTAGGAATCAAACAGAAGCCACGAAAATGTGTGTGTTTAGAGCGGGCTTGCGATGCAGCAGCGACCTCGAGCTCTCAAAATACGCCTGCGCTCCCCGCGACAGCTTCTCTGCCATCGGCTGTTGCGTAACGTTCTCCTGTTGGGCGAAGCAGTTGAAAAATATTGCAGGAAAAGTATCAAGTGCGTTTTGAACATCAGTGCGTTGTAGCAGCTGTTTAATATAAAGCCACGAAGAGCAGAACCCAGGGAGTGCTTTCTGCAAGCACGTCGGTAGCGTGCTGAACTGAGGGGGAGCATTCTGAGCTCCTGGTGGTGGATTTTTGGTTTATTTTTTTAAATCTCCTGGCTTCTTGATTTATTTTTGCTATTTTACATGATATCTTAGATAGGAAGGAGGCAGGAGCCAGGTGAGGTGGGGGGGAAAAGTCAGGAGGTGGGCAGGAGGGATACGTTCATTGCAACCATAAGCAAGTATTGGCCTTGGCACCTCGTCCGCCTGCAGCTGATGCTTCCTGAACTCTGACTGTGAGCAAGTTATGAAGCAAAACTGGTAATGACATCATGATCTTGACTGTGAGCTGAACGGGGCGAAATCCAGCAGTATGCCTGCGTGTCTAAAAAAAACCAAAAACCAAAATAAACTGCAAAGCTCTGGTCATCCAGTCAGCTGCTGCCGTCTGCTAAAGGGGGACTGCAGGCTGAGGCCCCTGGGTCAGTCAGTCTCTAACCTGCATCTGGAGGCTGTATATGCCAGAGTGGTATTTCCCTGCATAGCATGAAGGAGCAAGAATCCAGGACTGTTGATTCATTTTGTTTGCTTGTTATTTTTTTTTTTTTATTTCAGTTTGTGGGCTTAACATTTTGGGCTGTGTCGTTTTGCTGGTAGGTCCTACTGGAGAAATCAAGACCAAGATGCGTGGGGAACATTAATTTTATTTCATATATAAATATGTGTATGAACACGCACACGTAATGGATGTCAGAATCTCTTACATGTTTGTGTTTGTTCAAGTGTACAAGAAATGTGATTGACACCAGTGGAAAAGGGAGAGGGGAAAGCAAAATGAGTTATAGCCTTTGGTCCCTGCACTGCTGTTTCCTACTGTATCCTGGAAGAGCCTTCCTGCTAATGATGCTGAGCAATAAATAACACAGGGAAGATTAATAGCTGGCTATGGTAGCAAATTATAGTTGATTTATTGCACATAATATATACAGGTGCAGCTAATTTAATTAAACACGAGACCTTTTTAATGCTGTAAAGACATCCCCCTCTGCAAGCGAAACAGCACCGTGGTGCTGTAATAAGGCTCTAAGTGAAATAAGCAGCGCTCTAGTCGGTCTGAGCAGCCGCCCCTGTATTTGGGGGAGGGAATTTTTTTTATTTTTTTTTTTTTCCATAACCATTAAAGCCACTTTAAGTCAACTTACACCGTAGCAGAGTCCAGTTTAATAGACTGATGCAAGTTTCCCCCTCTCTGCTGGCGTACCAGCACCGCCCATAAAGCAGCTTGTTATTTCCTCGGCGGTGCTGCGCTGGGAGCTCTGGTGCTGTGGGATCTCACCCCGGGGATGCGAACAAAGAACAAACAAGAAGTGGTCGTTCCCTGGAGCCCTCTCTACTCACCCGTGGGTTGTCTTCTTCTCATCCCTCACCTGAGACCGAAGAAGGGGACTGTGTTAAAAGAAACTCTCTCGCAGGATTGCTCGTGCCTGGGTGTACCCGGACACTGCTCTGGCTTAGCTTGTCCGTGTCTTTGCTTTGTTCTCGTGTTTTGGGTTTTTTTCTTCTTGTTTTTGAAGTCCCCTTCTGCTCTTTTTCAAACTGAAATAGTTGAAGTGGGTGTCTGTGTCTGTATAAACCCCCGACTTCAGCCTGGCTCCCTCTGTCCCCACTGGGTGATCTCCTCCTGGGCAGGGGCTGGCGAGCCCCTCCTCGGCTCAGCACCATGCGGAGCTGGATGCTTTTCCCTGCACACGATGGGGAAGATGCTCTGCGATACTTTCCCACCGTTAACTTGATTATTTGTGAGAGTGTAAAAGGCTCGAGTAGCTGATTGATTAATTTTTCCTCCAAGTTTTTCTTCCCTCCGTTGCCTTCCTTTGGAATATGTAATCAGCGAAGGAAAAATGTATTAGGAGTAGACGGGTGTGTGTATGAATGCTTAATTTTTTTCTAATTCAGGCATTCATGTGGGCACATGTATCCTGCTGCACGCTGTGCTAAATACATCTCTAACAGCTCTTGCTGGAGACAGATGAGTGACTTTGGTGTGGCTTTTCTCTCTCAATACTACGGTTTCTGTGTTCTGGAGCAGTTGCTGCTCAGGGTGTATGAGGGGTGTTGGTGGGCAGGGCTGGAGAGGGGTGTCTGCAAAGCTCTCGGCATCTCCTGGCACAAATCAAATACCTACTTGACCGTTTTTCATCCCTCTCACCGCCGGGAAAAAGCCCAGCAACTCTTTGTCATAAATCTTCCCAGCCCGTTTGCTTTGCTCCCGCACTCTAGTTTAGTTTAAACTTCTAGGTTTAGGTTTAAACGGAGACTTGTTGCCAGAAGGTGCTGGGGGAAGTGTGGAGAGATGCGGGGAGAGGAGCGGGATGTGGTTCCCTGTAACCCCGAGCATCTCTGCCACCTGGGAAGCGGGGACAGCGGTGGCAGAGAGCAGCCTTACGCCTGGCACTGCTTCCAGAGCCCGGCCGTGGGAGCGACCCAGGTAGTGTCAATGAAGGTGTAGGACAGGAGGGGGGAAAAAAACCCCAGAGATACCTGCTTTGCAAATTAGCATTTGCGATTCGGTATTTTAAATACTTGAAAAATTAAAATACTTTTAAATACTTCTAAATACTTTAAATATGAAATACTTATAAATAAAGAAATATCAAGAAATATCAAGAAATATCAAGAAATACTTATATACTTAAATATAAATAATAATAATAAATGAATAATATACTTAAATATTAAATACTTAAATATTTTAAATACTTCATTTGGTATTTTAAATACTTTTCCAAAACAAATGGAATTCCTAAGCAAAAGGAAACAAATAATCTCCCCTGTGTGTTTCCCAGGGCGTGTCACGGAAAGTACCCCTAGTCGTGGGTTGCGGGTGGTGTTTGCGTAGGGCTGCAGGAGGAGAGGGCTGGAAATGCAGATGGATTTCTTATTTTTTTAATTTTAAAGGGCTAAAAACGATGTATTTTTCTGGGGTTGTGGATGGCGAGTACCAAGCCCAGTGGCCCGGCTGGGTGGAAGCAGCTGCTCTGTTGGTTGCTGTGGTGGTTCCATCAGAAAGAAAATAGCGAATTTTCTATTTTTGTTTTTCACTCCTTGCCCTGTGGAGTCCTGTTCTCTCTGTGTTCTCTGGGTGAGACTCTCCATGCCTCAGTTTCTTATCTGCTTAATAGATAGAGGGACAATTAATCTCGCTTCTCAAGGATTCTGCCATGAAGTGCTTTTGAGAAATCTGGGCTGAAATGTCACATTTGATAAGTCTACTGGAGAGCTTGCACAAAGCCTGCTTTTAATCCAAATTACGTTTGATGATAAAATATTGCGAAATGTATTTCTTGCCTCTGTCTCTTGCTCTGTGCTCAGTTTCTGTGTTGGGATGTGGAGTGGAGCGGGGAACTTGGAGCCAACACTGGAGTGGTCTTTGACTTTTGGAGACCTGGACAGTGACTTCTGTAGCTTGAGCAGTGGAGGGAGAATCATCTGAAAATTTCCCCGAGAGTGAAAATTCTAACTTTGCCTTTTAATTTCCCGTGGAAAAAAAAAACTGAACGCTGTGTTCTACCCAGGGTCCAGTATTTGCCCTTCTGTGCTGTACTCATCCTTCTTGTACTGGCAGTTCCGATGATGTTCCCTCAGCTGGTACTTGAGGAAACGTGTTTGTCTTGGAGCGTGTCTGGTGACTCAGAGCGGCGGCTCCTCAGCATCTGCTGAGCCTAATTGTCATTATTAATCTGCCCCGTGCCAATCTGTCTTCAGGGTAGCGGTGGGAGGCAGGGGAGGTGTTGTGTGACTTGGGTGCTCATCCCTGGGCCGCCTGCTACGGGGAGATGCGACTTGGGAGAAGAAGGTTTGCGAGGAGCCTGGCCTTGGCTGGTGGTCTCAGGCTTCCCATCCCCAGTACCCTCAGAAATAAGCAGTTGGTGCTCCACGGACGTCAGTGATGCTTTTAAATTGCCTTTAGAGCACAACAACTGAAAATGAAGAGTCTGAAGGGCAGAGGCTCCACGTGGGTGAAATATAAGAGTTGCTTTTGGTGTGCACCACCGCTCTGGACTGCGGTGGGACAACCCTGGTGTGAGCGTTTGCTCACACACGCTGTACAGAACGTGCCATGAGGTTTACTGGATCCCACTGGGGTTTCCTAAAAGCTGCTTGGTTTCCACACGAGCCTGTCGGGTCTCCCTTCCAGACCCCCTAGAGCCGATAAACCCGCGTGTCCGTGGGTGGCTCTGCTTGCTTACAGCCCGGCTTCCGTGGCTCTGAAGGAAGAGTTAATTGCTGAGGTGGCTGGAATGGGTGGCCTGCGCTGGGACGTCATTAGCCAGCGCGACCATCGTCAGATTATGTAATGCTTCTATTTTGGATGTTGTGGGTGAGCGTGGTGTAAGTTAATAGCGTGCTTTAGAGTCCAGAGGTT
This sequence comes from Pedionomus torquatus, assembly GCA_013398155.1. Lineage (NCBI taxonomy): Eukaryota > Metazoa > Chordata > Aves > Charadriiformes > Pedionomidae > Pedionomus > Pedionomus torquatus. Next base: position 78,210 of record VZRU01018975.1, on the reverse strand, counting down.
GGCTGGAACCAGATACAATTTGGCATTATCTCCAGAGCTTTGTGCATTTTCATTTTTCAGCGCGGCTGAATGAAGCCTCCCACAATGAAGTCCATTCTTCCCTCTCTGGTTCATGGGAGGGTTCTGCTTTCCCATGCTCTGACTACAAGGTGGGCAGTGCAGTAGCTCTAAAATGATCTTTTTCCCTAAGCCCAGGGGCTCTCTGGCAGTGCCTGTCCTTAGGGGAAGGCTTTAAGCGCTTTCTCTGCTCTCTTTCTCTGGAACTCTCACTTCCCAGTTCACGTAATCACAGGCTTTTCCTTCATCCTCCCTGTTCATCAAACTTCACTGCCTGCTTAATGCTCCCTTTCTCTCTCTGTTTTTTTGTCATCTTTTTTTTTTTCTCCCGACGTCGTGGTTTTTGTCGTTCCCTCCGTAACAGCCATTAGTTGCCTTTGGCTTCATAATAAATTGGGGAGATTAATAGTGCATGATTGAGAGCATATACTTTAAATTAAGTTGAACTAGAAATAGGTATTTTTTATTACTATTAAAAATACCTCTTTTTTTTGTCAGTCCTTTTGTTTTGAGCAAAGGGCAAATTCTGCTTTAACTATTTTATCATATGTGTGCTATTGTAATTTACATAAATGAATTTTAAACACGGCTATATGCTGTGGGAAGGTGTTATTGTCTCTGCACAATGAATGCTGAGATTTCTGCTGTGCATACGTCTCCTGTTAGATTAACATTTGTTCCCTTCTCTCTGTTGGATGGTGTCGTGATGGAGGCCTGGAATCTTTGCACAGGTGCTTCTCCAGCTTATTTAAAACAGCATTTGAATTCTTCTCCTTTCAGCCCGTTCATTTCATGTAAATGGGCCTCTTGGATGTTTGACTGGGTTCTGATGGGGCTGACAGCAATACCAAACCTGTAAAAAGTGAGATGGGGGCTGCTGTTAGTGCCCTCACCCCCTAAATGTGAGCCAGTTCCCATCTCTGCCGAGGTCTGTGTGTGCAGAACCCAAGCGCTGGAGCGGTTCCGGCGAAGCGGGTCCAACCATGTGCTCCAGCTTCTGGGGCTTTGATGGGCTGGGACCATCATCACAGACGTTTTTTGCTGTGGTTGTCTCTTTTTTGTCCGAAGCCGTCGGTGGCAGAAGTGGGTTTGGCTCCTCCAGGATTATCAGGGTGCTCAAATCTGCTCGTGTCCTGACACCCAGGAGTTTTTTGACGTGAGGGGCGCGTTGCCCCTCTTTGGGGTGATGCCTCAGGTGCGACCCCGATGTGTTCTCTGTGTCCCAGGGGAAGGGGATGGCAGAGTTGTAAATGGGATTACAGCAGTTTGGAATGAGGATCAGCTCTTCTTTCCAAATCTTGCTTTTCTTCCAAGGGTTAGAGCAACCCACAGGATGGCTCTTTGCAGGTTCTCCTTCAAAGACAACGTGATGATGAAGGTAAGGTAGTGGAGCATCCTGTGAGGGAGAGAACTGCTTTTTGCTGAAGATCTGGGTTTGGATGGGATGGCCACACGTACCAAGATGAGTTAAGACAACTTTTCCAGGCACCTCTGGAGAGGAGGGCTAACGAACCGGAGCAGGGCTGCTTGCTGGCTGGCCAAATCCAAGCCTCTGGTGAAGGCTCCTGTAGGGAACATTACCATCAAGGCGCCGGGGGAGGAGGATGGCAATTTCATAGAATCATAGAATGGTCAGAGTTGGAAAGGACCTTGAAGATCATCGTGTTCCAACCCCCCTGCCCTTGGCCGGGACACCTCCCACCACACCAGGTTGCTCCAAGCCCCATCCAGCCTGGCCTTAAATACTTCCAGGGATGGGGCATTCACAAC
>VZRU01018975.1:56055-74688 GCA_013398155.1 Pedionomus torquatus | reverse complement strand
AGGGCTAACGAACCGGAGCAGGGCTGCTTGCTGGCTGGCCAAATCCAAGCCTCTGGTGAAGGCTCCTGTAGGGAACATTACCATCAAGGCGCCGGGGGAGGAGGATGGCAATTTCATAGAATCATAGAATGGTCAGAGTTGGAAAGGACCTTGAAGATCATCGTGTTCCAACCCCCCTGCCCTTGGCCGGGACACCTCCCACCACACCAGGTTGCTCCAAGCCCCATCCAGCCTGGCCTTAAATACTTCCAGGGATGGGGCATTCACAACCTCCCTGGGCAGCCTGTTCCAGTGCCTCACCACCCTCACAGCAAAGAATTTTTTGCTAATATCCAATCTAAATCTTCCCTCTTCCAGTTTAAAAGTATTCCCCCTTGTCCTATCACTACACTTCCTGACAAAATTTGACTCAGGGCTGGCGATTCCTCTGTTGCAGTGGTTGAATTTCTTTCAGCTCTAGTGGTGGTTTGAGTTCTGGGGACAGTTACCAGCTCCATTAGACGTCTCTTTATTTCCACAGCCTAAAAGCAGCCCTTTGGGGCAGATCCCCCCTGAATATCGTGGCTTTCTCTCGGGGCTGCCTGTTGAATCCCGACAACCAAGAGTCAGATTTTAGTGCTTGCCTGTCGCTGGGAGGGGGGAGCTGCGTGTGGATGGACAGGCTGTGAAGGAAAGGTGCTCAGCACAGAGGGATAGATGATTATTCTTAATTTATCACCCGTACAAGCTTCCATCTGGATTGTATAAAGCAGACTTTGTTGGACAGCTGCTCAATTAATCTTAGTTTGTGGTGTTGGAGGTGGTGTCTGGAGAAGAGGTGGCTTTTCAGCTGCGAGCTGCTGGGCTGTGGTGGTGGCCCGGTGGCTTTCCCGGCGGCAGATGGACCTGGTCTGCTGGGGTGGCAGGTCCTGGAGGTGTGGGAGCTCTCGCTGTCCCTCTGTGCCACTGGAGCCTGTCACCATTGCCCGATTTCCATGAAAAGCCAGGTGTTTCTCCCAGGGCTGCTGTAGCTCATCAGGCAAGGGAGGGATCCCCAGTCCTGGTGAGGTGCTCTCATCATGGAATCGTTCAGGTTGGACCCTTATGGTCATTGAGTCCAACCGTCAACCCACTCTACAAAGTTCTCCCCTGCACCATGTCCCCCAACACCACATCCAAACCACTTGTAAACACATTTAGGGGTGGTGGCTCAACCACCTCCCTGGGCAGCCGGTTCCACTGTCTGACCACTCTTTCTGGGAAGAATTTTTTTTCCTGATGTTCAGCCTAAACCTCCCCTGTTGCAGGTAGAGCCAATTNTGGCTGCCCCATCCCTGGAGGGGTTCAAGGCCAGGCTGGATGGGGCTTGGAGCAACCTGGGGTGGTGGGAGGTGTCCCTGCCCAGGGCAGGGGGGTTGGATCTTGAAGGTCTCTTCCAACTCTTAACCATTCTATGGTCTCTAGAGGTCCTTTCCTACTCCGGCAATTCTGTGATTCTGTCACCGGTGGGGTTGGGGAGGGCAGAGTGCCAGATTGGGCACTCCGGGCACCACATCACTGGTGCCAGCTTGGCTGTCGCAGCTGGTGACGTGGGGACGGCTGTCCTGCTGGGGCTGTCTATGTGTATGTGTGTGTGTGACTTCTTTGTGGTTGCTCCGAGGTGGTGGTTTTTTCAGCGGGCGAGTGGTGGGTGAACAGGGCTCTGTTCTTTGCAACCTGCCTTTTCTTTGCCAGCTCCGGAGGGAAGCGCTGCCAGCTCTGCTTAGCGCGGCAGCGTTATGCAGAGCCAGGATTTTTAATTTTTTTCAGCTGGCTTGGAAGGGTAGGTGACAAGGCAGAGGGAGACCATAGTCGGAGAAAGAAGACTACAAATAATCTACGTGGTTTTTTTTTTTCTCACTGATTTTCTTTGGTTTAAAAAGGAGTTGACTTGTTACGGGTCTGAGTATAATCTGCAAAGTAAAATTTCTTTTAGGGGGTCTTGGAAATAAAGAAGTTTGGTCTCATGGGGCAGTAGGTTTCGGGGGGTTTTTTGATGTTGCCTTGATGGAACCAATTCCGTTTCTAAGCACATACGTGGAAGTTTCAGTGGGGTTGGTTGGTTGTTTTTGCATTTCCCAGTTGCTACAGTGGGAGTTTTGCAGCCTTTAAGCTCGTGCTCCTGCTCTTGGTGTTGCCTTTTGTGCCCGGGGAACGCTGTAGTCTTGGGTTTGGGCTGTTAGTAACTTCTGGGGGAAAGGCATGAAGAAGGCTTATTGTTAAGGTGAATAAAGATGCTTGGTGGTTCCCCGTAGCAACATGCTCACCTGGAGGTGGTTCCAGCCCTCTCCGAGGAGTCACCTGGAGGATTTGGTAAATTGACCTCTGGGGGGATGTCCTCCTGGGCAAAGCCGGTCAGGTCCTTAGAGCATCCAGCTGAGGGCTTGGTGGAGAGGGCCTGGGAGCCCTTGTGCACCCTGTCTGTATCACCTTCGTCAGGGGAAATAACTAATTGGCAGTGCGTGCCTGTATTTATTTTAACTTCAGGTAGCTGGTACGGTTTCGGAGCCTGGTGGTGCGTGAGGCAGGGTGTCTGCTCCAGGTTTTCATCTGGGTAAGAGCCATTTGCTCGGTGAGGACTATGAAGGAAGGCAGCTTTGACAAGAAGTTGCAAGGTCAGAGTTGCAGCCATTTACATATGACAGCCTTGATTAAGCTGCTGAAAAATACGTGCCCTGGAACACAGGGCTGTTGGTGCAGCGATGGTCCCTGCCTCACCCTCCTGTAGTCATTACAAAAGCACGAGAAAAGAACCTGTTTGGAGTCAGTAGCTTTATTTTACAAGACAAGGATCGTGGCGGGTCTGCCCCAGATTGGAAAGTCAGATTTTTGGCAGGTTTTTCCGATCTGCCACAGATTGGCAAGTCATTGGGGTGGGTCTGTGAAGACTAGAACTATCAGAGGGGGGGATTAAAAGTTGGCGAGTACACGTTTAGAGTCTTAAATTTCTAAAGTGACGTGCAATCATTCGATCCTCCATCGGGAAATATCACTATGGGTTCCACAGGTGTGGAGAAGGAAGGCACAGAAGGTGGTAGATGGGTGATGGCCTCTGCTGGAGCCTGGACTTGAAACCCAACTTAAGCCTGGACTTGAAACCCAAGTTGCCTTAACTAGAGTTCACTGCAATTGCCGATTCAGATAATCAAAACTGTGGTAGGCCTACCGAAAACTACTCAGGGCTCTCTGGTTTTTGTTTTGGATCTGTAGCTGAATGTGACAAGGGGAAAATACTTTGAAGTTCAAGAGTAGTCAAATTGAAACCAAAGCCCTGCTTTCTGCTCGGAGAGGGACGGGCTGGAAGTTATTGCTGTGGGAGCTTGAGGCTGGTGCTGTGGCCAAGTTCAAACAAACCACCTTCTCTCCCTCCCCATCCTGTGTAGATTCCTGTTCCAGAACATTATTTGCTAAAAGTCCAACACAGGTATTTGAATCTGAGACGTAGTGATGCACGGCAGAACACTGGGGGAGTTTCTGGTGGGAATGGATTACCGGGCGTTGTGTAGGTGCATCAGGGGAAACTTCACTTGCCTTTTTTTTTTCGTTTCTTTTTGAAACAATGAATTTTTGGGCAGAGCTCACGGCAAGTAAGTGATGATTCAGATGTCTTATGGTAATTAAGTACGGCACTGCCTTCTTCCTGTGCTCTCCTCTCGGAGGATGGCAGGAACAGCAGCGTGCTTCCCAACTCCTGATGTTTCCCTTCTTTTTCTTTTCTTTGTTTTTTTTTTTCGTGCTTTTGGAAGATGTTTGAGCTGCTGTGTTGCACAGGAGGAGGTGTAAAATGGTTAGTGGGGGAATCTGGGGGGCAGCTCTGGCTCCTCCCTGGTCCTGCAGGAGCGCTGAGGAGCTGCTGCTACGGGCTCAGCGCTGCGGGAACGAAGGGTGGTCTCCTTTCTCAAAAGCCTTTTATTTTCTTGACAGCGTGGGGGTCACTTGGGCATCCCTGCTTTGACCTGACTTTTCTGGCTGCTTTAGAGCGGGGGGAACAGCCGGGCCTTGAAGTCGATGCAGAAATTTTGTTTTGCAGACTGTTTTGTCTTTGGTGCCTTTGAAGGTTCCAGCTGGTGTTTCTGGCTGGCCTCACCCATCCCTTGGGAAAAACATGAGGTCATTCGGACTCCATTTGCAAGGGCACTGAGCAGGGCAGAAGGCAGCGGTTATTTTAAGCTTCTACTGACCGAAGCAGGATTTTAGACAAAAAAAATACGTTCTGCTGCCCGTTACCTTCAGTTGTTTGGATTCAAGATTTGTATAGCATCTGTACGCAGGGCACCGTGCAGGAGGGAAAAGCTGGATGTGGGGGTATGTTTGTGCAAATTCTGTGTTTTTGGGTAGGTGTTTATAAATCCTGGGGAAAACCTGGCCGTGATGTGCATGTCAGGTAATAACAGCACAATTGATGCGCTTGGGGCTGCCCTGAAACTTTCTGGTAGCCCAAGGCAGACGTGGGACCCTCTCCCTCTGCCGCTGAAGAGCTGCCCTAGCTTTTGGTGTGTATGAATAGTCAACGGCTTCTTGCTCTTGAGTTTTTCCCCATGTACAGGCACCTCGGATTCCAGAGATTTCAGACTATTGCAATGAAGACTCGACTATCAAAGAGAGTATCACTGAATGGTTAGAGTTGGAAGGGACCTCAGAGATCATCCAGTTCCAACCCCCCTGCCCTGGGCAGGGACACCTCCCACCACACCAGGTTGCTCCAAGCCCCATCCAGCCTGGCCTTGAACCCCTCCAGGGATGGGGCAGCCACAGCTTCTTGGGACAACCTCTTCCAGTGCCTCACCACCCTCACAGCAAAGAAGTTCTTCCTAATATCTCATCTAAATCTCCCCTCTTTCAGCTTAAAACCCTTCCCCCTTGTCCTGTCCCTCCCCTCCCTGACCAAGAGTCCCTCTCCAGCTCTCCTGGAGCTCCCTTCAGATCCTGGAAGGCTGCTCCAAGGTCTCCCCGGAGCCTTCTCCTCTCCAGGCTGAACAGCCCCAGCTCCCTCAGCCTCATAGGATGTGCTCATGTGCTCCTAGGATGAGCTGAAACAGTGAAAACCAGCCATGCTCAGCAGCACTGGGCGTCTGGCCTGTGCTCGGCTCCTTCCTCTGCCCGAGTTAGGGCTGTCCCGTCACCTCTCGGTGCCTCCAGTTCTTTCCCTTTTCTGTTCATCTTCTCTGCTCTCTCCTGATCTTTCTGGACCAGGACTTTGTCCTGTCCCTGGGTGGTGCCTTACTGGGGTAGGGCCCTGATCTCCTCTCCTTCCCCTCCGTGGGTTCATGAAGAGGATAACAGCCGTGATGAGAGCATCCTGAAGTGTCCCGCGACATGCTGGCAGCTCCAGTTCCACTTATGCCGAAGGAAAATAGTGTGGGCAGTTTAATCTCTGGTGCAGGAAAGTTTTCAACGTCTTGCAGTGAGGAGCCCCTGGTTCCAGGCCTGTGGAAATGTTGGGGTGGAGAGAAGCTGTGTGCAGTCTGATCCACATCTTTTTTTTTTATTATTATTATTTGGTTGGGTTTTGTTTGTATATTTTTTGAGGGGTTTTGTTTCGGTCGCCTGCTGATGTCACTTCAGGTTTAGCAGAGTTTTGTTGATCCAGGAGTGGAATTTAAGTGTAGAGAAGGGAATGTTTGCAATTAGCTACTTACATGATAAACATATATATCATGGTGACTGATCTATCTATCATAATACGATTTCCATCACTTTGATATATTTGGGTGATAGTGAGGGGAGAGGAAGCTTTCCTGCCCTGAAAAATGAATCTGAAGTGCACGTTAATGTTGTTTTCTGTCCTTCCAGTCTCCTCCCTGGCAGAGTATAAAGTTTGTGGGGCAAAGTAGCTTTAATGCCGTCACTGTCATTCCTTCGCATCTCAAAACATTGCTTGCAGCTGCCATCCTGCAGATAAAAACTTGTTTCCTGAGCCAGCAGGACTGCTGTTGGAAAATATGATGCCTTCCCTTTTCCTGGCGCTGAGAATGCCTCTTCCCCTGCAGGCGAGGACCGGGCACCCTTTGGGTACCTCCTGATGGTGATGGGGCCCATGGTGATGGCATTTGGGTCGTGCTCGTGGCATGGCTGCGTGTCTTGGGGAGAGTAGCAGCACCTGCTTACCACTAAAGAGCAATCTCCAAAAAAAGAGCAAATACCGTGTCCCTCAGTGAGGGGGAAGGTGGGGTTTGGCTCAGTGGAGGGGTCCCCTGAGGGGCAGTGCAGGGCGAGGGGGCTTGCCTGGCTGCTGCCTGGGCTGGGGGTGGCTCGTGGGCCTCTTGGTTTGGAGCCGCTAAAGGCTGTGGGCAGATTTTATTTTATTTTTAAGTGCCTGTAGTTTTGAAAGCTCAGCTTGTGAAATTTGAAATGGGGCCCGATGTGTGGAAGTGGCTGTGCCTGGAGGGTGAGCTCTCGGGGAGGGAAGGTCTCCGGCGATGCTGAGATTTGTTGGTTCATGAGTGCGATGTTCAGCAAATAACTTCTCTGCTGCTTGCTGGTTTTGGTGGCTTTTTTCCTTGTTTAAGAACGGATGCTTGAACTAGATGTTTACTGAAATCCTGGTTTGCTGGGAGTTCTGAATATTTGCCAAAACATAAACATCAGTGACCTTGGGATTTGGAGCCCTTGCTGAAGGAGCCCAGGAGGAGGAGGAGGAGGAGGAGGAGGTCTCTGCTGAGATGTTGACGGTGACTCTGCATCACAGCCCGCCGCGGGCGAGCGCTGNGCTGAAGGAGCCGAGGAGGAGGAGGAGGAGGAGGAGGAGGAGGTCTCTGCTGAGATGTTGACGGTGACTCTGCATCACAGCCCGCCGCGGGCGAGCGCTGTCAGAGCTCTCTGGAGCACCAGCTTTAGGTTCCTGCCTAACTTTTTAAAGGACATTCCTTGATGCACAAGCTGTGAAACTCAAAGGAGGGAAAGTTGGCTTCCTGGAGTATTGTTAAACGTGTTGCAGCATAAAGGCCATCTCCTATCTTCAGAGGTTGGATATCAGGAGGATGGGGCCAGTCTTTTTCCAGTGGTGCCCAGTGAGGGGACAAGAAGAAATGGGCACAAACTTGAACATAGGAAGTTCCATCTCAACATGAGGAGGAACTTCTTTGAGGGTGGCAGAGCCCTGGAAGAGGCTGCCCAGATTGGTGGTGGGGTCTTTGTCTCTGGAGACATTCCAAACCCTCCTGGACATGTGTTCTGAGTGGCCCTATTCTGGCAGGGGGGTTGGAGGAGATGGATCTCCAGAGGTTCCTTCCAACCTCTTATCATTCTGTGATTGTGTGAAATGTGAGGAGCAACTTGAGTGATTTCTTCAGGTAGGATAGCTAGTGAAAAGGCAAGAGCTTGGTGCCTGGGCCAGTGAGGACTTATTTGAGGCTGTCTTTCCTTCCCATCTTCAGCCGCTCTAATAGCGTGTGATTGTCCTCTTCCTGCTCCAGCTTTGCCCAGCATCCAAATCTCTCTAACAGAGATCGTGCGCTACCAGAGCATGGACTTACTGCATGCGTTTGTTAACGAGGTGGATAACCAGCGTGAAATGGAAGAGATTGAAGCAAATCTTCCTACCTGCCCCACAGAACTAATATTTTCTTTTCTGTCATGAAATCTGGGGTGACGTTTCTCTTCTGTTGGCTGTTACAAATGATGTGTCCATAAGCCAGGATCTCTTCTCCCATAGATAAACCTTTGATCCTTGGTTTTGCCTTGGAGCAGAGGGCCTCCATTGCAGCCAGAGGGCGGTTGGCATGAAGAACTCGTCGATGATGACTTCTTTTTCTTTCCCCAGCATTTCTAGTTTCAGAGATTAAATGCTGTATTAGACCTTACAATTGGAGGTCATTTTTAACCTCCTACCTCTGGGCTAAGACAGCTCATCTGCCTCTCCATTTTTTCAGGCTTTGTTACGTATGTATTTGAAGCCATATGCAGAACAGTAAAACCTTGTAGCTCTCTGATGGTAGCAGTTAAAAAAGGGAAGGAGCAATGTAGGTGCCACGGGCTCTTCGACAGCCAATACTCCCCCAGCTTCTGAGCGGAATTCCAAGTAGGCTCGCACCGTTTGCCTTCCATCATATTTTACCACGTTAGTGGTTATCCTCAGCAGGGCACTCCCATGTTGTTATTATTTTCTTTCAGGAAAATTGCCCAAAGAAAATTAAGTTCAAGTCATATCAGGCAGGTTGGGTTGTTTGTTTTTTTTTAAGCCCATAAGGGGAATTCCTTCTGAAAGGGGTCACTTGTGAGGAAGGAGGAGAGACATAAGCCTTATTTAAAGGAGAAGTAAATCAGGAGACCTGTCTCTTCCCACAGACAGTTGTGTCTGGAAAATGCTGCTGGAGAAAGAGGCTGATATTTGCCCTCCTTTTGCTTTTGCTCATCTTCTGATGACATTAGCCAGAGGAGATAAGTGCGGAATATTAATCCTGGTGCTACTGAAGTGTGAGTTTTAAGATGTAAGCTTTCAGCTACTGAGGTTCCCTGGCGCTTGGAACTCGGGCCTCTTTTCATTTTACTTTTTAAATGAAGTAATGGGCCTACCTGAAATTCCTCCCTTTCCTCTTTGCTTTCTTTCTGTCCGGTTGTTTGGCTTATCATTAAAGCAGTGATTTTGTTTCGCTCTGGAAATGGTTGTATAGCTCTGACCGCGCTGCGGCCGGTAACTTCATTCATTTTTTTGAAAGCATCTGGGATCCTTTTGGATTGGAAGTCTGCGTGACTGGACGTGGCTTTTGGGTTTTGTGTGTGTAAGTCTGTATTTTTTTGACCTATTTTATTTTCACAGAATCACCTAGGTTGGAAGGGACCTTTTAAGATCATCTAGTCCAATCAATGGGGGGAAAAAAAACCCAAAACAAACAAACAAACAAAAAAACCAAACCCCAACAACCATAAACCCCACCCCACCCAACACTAAGCCATATCCTTGAGCACCAAGTCAACTTCTCTCTTGAATCCCTCCAGGGATGGTGCCTCAACCCCCTCCCTGGGCAGCCCATTCCAATACCTGACAACCCTTTCAGGAAAGAAATATTTCCTAATATCTCACCTGAACTTCCCCTGGCACAACTTGAAGCCATCACCCCTTGTCCTGTCATCTGTAACTGGGGAGAAGAGACCAACCCCCGCCTCTCTGCAGCCTCCTTTCAGGGAGTTGTAGACTACCTTTTTTTCTTCATACCATGCCTAGGTGATGGCCTCAGGGCTTCTTAAGGGGTGTTTCACGGAGGGAGGTGGGTGTTTGGAGCGTGATGCCAGTGTCTTTGCCCTCTTGCTTCTTGGAGGGGTTTTTAGCATTCAGGGAGGGAGCTGCTGGGGATGAGCGGTGCTCGTCGGGGCTGGAGCGCTGCACGGGGCTGCAGGTGGTTTGTATCGATAGGGATTTCCATCACTCTTAAGCTGGATTCCGATTTCAGCAGCCAGGTTTCTGTGTCCTGAATTGGTTTTGGTGACAGGAAACGCTTAGGAGGAAAAGTGATTTACCGTGCACTTCTCTTCCCCCCTAAAGGAAGGTTGTCGGGAAGATTAAACACTTAGTCTTGCTCTCCTAATCTGAATTGTTCTGTGAAAGCTTAATTTTAAAGAGTGTGCTCCTGTGTTTCCCACTGGCAGTCAGCTTCGAAAGCGTATCTATAACATACCCGCAGGATGGTGAGGAGGAGTCATTTTAACCCCTGCCAAGAGGAAAACACAACAGTTGGGAGAGGCACAACCTAACAATAAATATTTTATTGACATGTTCCAAACATATTGGATGTAAATTTACACACTATCTGAGGTTTGTTAAGTTTCCTTGTGAATTTTTATGTTCCTGTAAACCCTGGTTCATTAGTTGGTTGTAAAGTAACGAACCTCCGAGCCGATCCTGCGCCAGCAAGGAGGCCCCTGTTTGCTGTGGTGGGGGGTGACCACCCTGGGAGGACAAACCCCCCCAGACACCCCCAAGCTCTGCTCCCCCTTCTATGAGCCGCGGGAGGTTCTGGCGCAGGGGGAGGTGGCGCTTGAAGCTCTCTTGGCTCGGTTCCTCTCCAGAATGCAGGGGAGATAAAATCCACGCTGGCGTAAAGAAATGAAGGATTGGGTCAGTAGGCGTGGAAAGTGATTTTCTGGCTCCTGAAGAGGGGGTGAGGGGGTGTCTCCAAAGAAATGGAAACTTAAATTGTGTAGACTTGATTTGAAAGGTGAACATCTCCATTCCATGTGCAATAAAAAGTTTTCACTCTCGCAACTTCTGAAAATCTGAAAATGTTTCCTGCCAGCTGCTCTTGGAGTTTGGTGTTCTCATCGGTGATCCCTAAAAAGAAAAAATAAATCTGGTTTTGGATGTATGATTTGGGTCCAAAAGGTTACATGGCATTTATTTGGCTGCGGTTCTTGTAAAATACATTTGCTGGGGTATGTTGAGGCTTTTGTGGTTTGTTTTTTTTTTTTTTTTCCAGTTTGTCTAATTAGATTTCTGGGGCTCAGAGGACTTGGCGAACTCTGCCAGTTGGGCTCTGTCAAAGCTGAATTCCAAATGCCATGAGGGATCCGGGGGCAACAACGATGTCTGGATTTCAGTCGTTAACTGCGGGGGTTTGCAAGAACCAGTGATTCAGAAGCTGGGGCTTTCCATCTGAAGGTGGCCTGATGGTAGCTCTGTCGCTCTCCTGAGCTGATTCTAGCATTGGGGTGGTGATGTGGGCCTCTGTGTGTTTGTTCATCTCGTAGGCTTTCCAGGAGTTATGTCTTCCATTCGAGTCCAAGGTTAAGAAAACAGCTTTTAAAAAAAAAAATAAACAAAATAGGCTTATCTGCTCTAGTGAATCTCATTTTTGGAGCCTCAAAGTAACTGAGGCGTTGCTAAATTTTTCTGAAAGGTGCCTCTTTGGAAATTAAGAGCTTGGGTGTGTGAATAAATGACTGGGAGGAAGGAGGTGCCTTGACCCCGGTGCAGAGCATCGCCCGCTCCGTGGTGTGCGTGTGCCCACACGAGGCGGGGGTGGGTTATCCAACCCCATCTGCAGCCGCACCTTCCACATACCAAATCCACAAACTCCTGTCTCATCGCCTCAAGAGAGCACGTCGTGAAGGATTAAGCCTTCAGCAGGGCTTTGGAACACCTGTTCCGGCTGAAATTTAGATGCTGATTTGTTAGATGTAAATTTTCCTAATGTTTACCGAATTGCCACGGGAGGTAGGCAGGAAATCTGTACAGACGTGTCTCTCAGCCTTCATTTAGTAGCATGTCATGCCTTCCAGGTACCCAGTGATACCCCATTTGTTCATCTTGTAGGTGGTTTGCTCTGGAGCTTTTTCTTTGAGCAGTTATCCTCGGGACGTCCCCTCTCCCGCGCTCCTCGGGGACAGCAGCAGGACCCTGGTGGGACAGTCCTGGGCAGGCCTTTGGTGTCCTCCTCTCTCTGACCACTGTTCCCTGCTGGCTAAAGTGAAGTTTTAGGTGTGAGAGTAACGGGAGAACAGACAATACTACTTTAGAGGTTGCTCCTTTGCCAGCTGGTGCCATGAACAGAAATACCCTGAGTCCTGCGCTGTTGTCTTTTTTTTTACCTGATGCCTCTTGGGTCATTTTTTTTGTCTCGTTGTCTCTCAAAAGTTTGGCTGTTGGGTTAGATGTTAGTGATTACGGTCTCCAGCTCTGCCTTTTGGAAGGAGGACCTTCTAGGCAATCACAGAAGAAGAAAAACAATTAAACTTGCCAATAGCCATAGAAAACGTTGCTTGAAGGAAGCAGGAAACACGAGGCATCCAATATCATTTTTGGCTACAGCCCAGGTTAGGGGTGCTGTGCATCGTACGGGGTCTGGCTCCGTACCCATCTGGCATCTCCCGTGGGCTCCTTGAGGAGGTGAGTTCATGTGCTAACACCTAGTGACGTAGTTCACAGCTAGATCTGTAGTTCACCAAAGAAAACATCTGTAGTTCACCAAAGAAAACGGCTTAAAAAATTTCGTTGAGGAGGATAAAGGGAAGAGATCAAAAGGAGCCAACCTTTTGTCGTCTCCTAACAAGCACAGCGCTCTTCTCAAAGGTTAGTTATGGAAATAGCCCTTTCACAGAAAGAGGTGGGTCCTCCCAGCATTGTCTGTCTAATCTTCGCTTGACCTGAGCACAGGAACGCTTTTATACATGTGGACTTTTTTTTTTTTTTCCCCAGCATCTGCTTTTATCTTGCCCTGGCTCACCTGGTGGAGCCTCTCCCATGGTGCGTGCAGATGCACCGGTGCCAATGGGACAGGACTTGAAGAGAGCAGCATGATTAGCTGAGCAATGCTTTTTTTTTTTACCCCTATTTTGCCATTTTAATCTTGGTTAAACCTCTTAGTCAGTGGGTGATTTCCATCTCGAGTTACGTTGGGTTTCTAGGGCTCGTTTCAAGCTCTAGCTTGCCTCCTTCAGCTTCTGATGGAGCCCCTGTTGTTACCCCGGTGGCTGCTCACAGCCCTACCTTCTCCCGGGTGTATAAATAGTTTCTATTCTTTGCCTTCGTTTGCCAGACGTTTGGGTTTGGTATGAGCATGAATGGAAAAGTTTATTCTTGTTTCAGGGGGAAGGCAACAAGTGTTTATCTGGATGATCAAAGCAGAATTTATGGGGAAATAATGTCTGAATAATTCCTGGCCGTGCAGGAGCCGGTGTGCAGGAGCAAACCAAGAGGAACAGAAATGGGTGCACACAGTTCACTTTTCCATCTTTAACTCAGACCTCTCCCGTGCCTTTCCTGGTCCTGTCCTGAGCTGCAGTGAGTTTTCCCTAAGTGAATCTTTTTGGTTTCTTTTTTTTCTTTGCACGTGTCTGATACTTGTGATGGATCTGTGACGTGCGGCAAAGGGTTGGGAAAAGCTTCTTGTGAGGTGCTACTTCAGTGGAGCCACGGAAAGTGAGGTTTTTGTTCTAAAATGGTTCATCACCTGGCGTTGTTTTAGTACTTTTCCCTCTCCTTGCTCCCTTCCCTCTATCTCCTCCTTTCCTGACGTGGCTTTGTGCCACCGTGTGCTCCAGGGTTGGGTGGAACCGTGGCTTTCCAGCTCCTCCTGGGGCAGCCGTGTCCAGCCGTGGTTGCTCCGCTGCATTCCAGGCTGATGAGCCAAAGCTTGTGTTCTCCGGCTTTCCTTCCGTGTCCGGTCCAAAGGCGGCTCTTCCCGGGATGAGGGACAGCGTGCCAGGCCCACTTGACCAAGCTGTCCTCATTACAGCCGGGTGGCTTATCTTCTTAAGTTAATTCTAAGGAGGTGTGACAGCCTGACGAGCTCAGGCGCTGGCCGCTGCGAGGGAGTGGGTTCCGTAGAAAGCAGGGGTTCAAGGATGTGTGTTACGTGGATTTAACAAATAGATTTCAGCACCTTAAAACGTTAGTAACCCATTTAACAGACACCTGCTTGACGTGAAGGTGTCTCAAGTCTGCTGGTAGAGCAAGGGTGTGACTACACCTGATTCTTTCGAAAAGGCCAACTGTGTGGCCGGGCTTTCCTCCTCTCCCTGATGCTCAGGGATGGGGAGGAGGCTGGAGAGCTGGTTCTGTGCAGCCTCTCGGCAGCAGCAGTGGGGTGGTTTGCAACCCCTTCCAGCCCAGAATGACTCTTCATCTGCAGATGGTTATCATTGCAAGACCATGCCCTCCTTCCTTGGCTCTGGCGACCTGTGGCCTCTCCTTTGGAGGCCTCCTGCTTTCTTGACTGAGCTTGATTATTCCTGAGGAGGAAACATGTGTTTGTGTAAGGCTCGTTTATTTAACAAAACCAGTGATGTCTTCTTGCTGTTTGTTTTACTGTGAGTTAGAGTGCATTGACGTGAGCCAGCTCTTTGCTGTCTTGATTTTGCCTTTGGGGCCAGAGACACGAGACCCTCTGCCACCACGGCTGGGGCTGGGTTTCACCCGCGCTGATCTTTGGGTGTGGATGTGTCAGCTCTGGCTGTCTATGCGTTCTTGAATAGTTTTGGTCAACCTGATACTGGATACACCCCTGCTTGCCCAAGGCAGAAGGATTTAGGGAATTCTTACTCCCTTATTCCTTGCAATGACAGCTTCAGGCTGTTGCTGGACTGGCAAAGCCCTTCCTTCTTTAGATGGAAATCAATGTTTCTAAAGTCATGCCAGGTAAAGATACGCTGTTTTTAGATGACTGTATGTTGGGAAATTAATTTCTATTGCCTTCTTCAAATTCTCTGGCCCCCTCCTTCGTGCTGTTAATGCTTAGAGATAGGCCTCTATAGCTTCTGAGGTCCTGCAGGACAAGGTTCCTCCTGTTGTGGAGCTCAGATGGATATAACGCTTATGAGATGCTAAATACGTGAAGAGTGTTTTACAGAGTGGGAAAAATACTTACTTTGGTATATAAATATATAAACAGTCGTGTATTTAATGCTTCTGTTGTCTTTTTACTGACAGCCCCAGCAGGTGTGTCAATGGGGAACACCACCGTTAGGTGTAGAGCCAGCGATGGAGAATTAGTAGAGGCGACTCCTGCCCCTTGTCTGCCCCCGCAGGTTCTGCCCAGCGTTTTGCAGACCTGCTGGTACAGAAGATGCCCTGTCACCCTTGTGTCCGGCATCGCAGGAGAGTCCGTTTCAGCCGGCCGAGCCAAAGGTTAGCCCGCAGCCCTTCCAAATCCCTGACCGCCCTGTCCCGCTGCCTCCCACACTGAACATTTTCAACAGCGGTGTCCAATTATGGCCCGGAGGCGCTGCAAGAGCTTCACAGGAGGGTCATTATTTTGTCACCTAGGTGACAGTTTGTTACCCTGCCAGTTGTCTGGAGTGCAGCAGGCCACTTCACATACAGCTGACACGGTTTAGACACTTTTCTAGGGGACAGAATGGGTAGTCCTTGGTTTCCAACTGTTGCGTCCCTGATGAGGCTGCTTTGAATTGGTTAATTTTGCAGCAGTTTTCTGTTTTGTCTCTTTTCTGCTCGGAAAAGGTGACACGAAGGGGGTTGTCCTGATTTAGAAGTGCTTTCAGAAACATCAGAAGGCGCAGGGAGATGGGAAGGTGCTGTTGCTGCTTCTCAGATAGGTGAGCTGAGACGCAGAACTGCCGGAGGCCATCCAGGGATTGCCCCTCAGACTAGAAGCAGGCTTCTGTGTTTATATCAACGTATATTTATAATGCCTCCCTTCAAGAGGGTTCTCCAGGCTATCCATTGTGGACACAAATCTGGGCTGGGTGACTCCTCCTCAGAGATGCCAAGGTTCGGTTTTTCAGTTCTTCTAAGTTAGAGTTTTCTGATGGACCTCACTAACGAGTGCCAAAGTTTCTAATTTGCCAATAGCCAAGTGCTGAACAGCCGTCCCTTGCTACGGGGGGAAGCAGCCCGGTCTCTGTGTGTGCCTGCTGCTCTTCCTCGGGGCTGGGTTGTGTGTGTAGCGCTGACATCGTGCCGCATGTAACATCGTGTTGAGCCTTTAACGGCTCCCGTCGCCACGGGCTGTGTTTTAAAGGAATCCTCTGCTGTCTCCTCGCAGGAGGAACGAGGGTAATTTACAGCTCTGTGCCTCCCGGTTTAAGCTCGGGGAAGGTGGTGGCACTTGGGCATGACTTTGCTGTGGGTCGTCTTGAGCAGCACTGCCTGCGTGAGCGTTGGGGAGGTTCTGGAGATCTCCCGTCCCTGTTCTCTCTGCCCTGACCGGGGGCAAATGGGGTGGGTGAAAGAGTAGCCACTGGGAGCAAAGAGAGCTGGCAGAACTCACCAGCTGACTTGTGTTAGTGCTCTGCCCTCCGCCACCTCTTGAGGAGTTGTTTGTTAACGAAGGTAACTCTCAGCTTGGGGAGCGCGCCGTAATCCTTACAGGTCATGTAAAGCAGCGTAGGCAGTTAAAGATTAATCTTGCATGCAGTGCCCTCTTCGTTTTTAAGTGCTTCGCCTCCTGCATCTTTAGAAATAACAAACAGATCCTCCAGACATGCCAGCCCCCTCGGAAGACAATGGTTTCGTTGTGGCTGCGGGGACACGACGTCCGTTACGTGGATGCTGGCGCTTAGGTGCCTGCTGACCCTGTGTCCTCGGATGGCGAGTCCTCCGGCCCCACCGGCCCTCTTCTGTGGCAGCCTGGGAGGAAACACGATCAACAATTTAGCCTCTGATGTTACTGATTGATCAAGGCTGCTCTTCTTGCTTGTTCCACTTAGCGAGGTGGATATTTTTTTTATTAAGGTGATCAGACTAGTTTATCTCTTGCGTCGGTTGAGCAGAGCTGTTGCACTTTTATGCTTTTGTCTTCAGCTTTTTGGTNATTCCAATACCTGACAACCCTTTCAGGAAAGAAATATTTCCTAATATCTCACCTGAACTTCCCCTGGTGCAACCTGAAGCCATCACCCCTTGTCCTGTCATCTGTAACTTGGGAGAAGAGACCAACCCCCGCCTCTCTGCAGCCTCCTTTCAGGGAGTTGGAGAGAGCAAGGTCTCTCCTCAGCCTCCTTTATGTTGGCTATTGCAGGATGCAGAACAACTTTACAAACACAGTTCAGGCCTTGTGTTATCTCTGGAAGGGAAGTAATAAAGCCTCACCCGTCTGGAATAAGGCAGGAGAATGATGCGCAGAGAGACCGTCCTTGGAACGCACCTGTGAGATGTGCCGCATTGTGCCCCTTCCTCCCACGTGGCTTCGGTGTGCGTTCCCCCAGTGATGCCCTCACGCTGCTCCTTTAGCTCCAGCGATGGGGCATTGTGTTAAAAAGCTGCGAGTCCCAGTTTTCAAGCCCTGCTGACGACTGGTGCTGGAGGTAGTTTTAATTTCCCAAAGACTACGTGTAACTCCAGTGGAGCCGAGAGCTGCTCTCCGCTTGTCTCCATAGCCAGGCCATGCTTCCTTGCAGGGAATGAAATCTAAATCTCTACATGATCTAACAGTTGTGTCCTAAAATATGAACCAAATCAAAGAATGAAGAGTGCACATTGCTCAGAGCAGCTTGAGAAGCTGAAATTCTCTTGGTTCCTTCAGTCGGTAAAGCAAGTAGGTTTGTTTTTTTTTTTTTTTTTTTTTTAATATGTTTTTTTTTTTTTCTAGATAGTTTAATGTGTTAAATTAATCTTCGCTAGCAGAGCCTTTTAAATTGAGTCAACGTAATTGTGTAGACGTGTTCCTGTTGATTGCAAGGTCACCATCCGGACACGGGCACCAGAGGGGATAATTTTCGGTGCAGTAGCTCGTTCCTTGGAGCAAAGATATTTTATAAAACTGAGGTGAGTGTGTAAGAGAGAACTGAAACGGAGCCTGCATAGACGAAGTTGGGGGGTGGGAGGAACGGCCGATAGACTCGTTTAACCTTTGAATGCCTCTTGGCTTAATGGCCCTTGGATACTGCCACTTCATGGAAAGAGTTCTAAATATAGTACTCGTTTGTTGTTGAATAATAACTTTGGAGGGTGGATACCAGAGTTTCCAGCTCCTTGCAGGGCAGGAGCGGTGCAGGAGCTACGTACTGTCAGTGAGACCCTTAATGCGTGTTCTGTCCGGTGAGAACTGCTGAGCACCCCCAGGATTTACTCGTTATTTGGAAATACGCAGTTCAAAGTCTCTTTGTCCTAAAAGACTCCTTGAGATGAAACCCGAGGCTGTTTTTTTTTGGTTTAAATTGATGCTGCCTCTTTGCCTGCTGTGTGTCAGCTGCCAGGCCTGGGACCTGGCTGTCCACACCTCTGCTCCTGGGGATGGAGAGATCTTGGAAGTAACAGGAATGGGCAGGAAACATTTTGGGGGAAAAGGGATCAAGAAAGGTCATCTTTCCCTAGAAAAAGGAAAGAGGAGCTCTAGGGAAAAGTGAAGAAATGTCTGATGTCCCTCAGGAGGCCTATGGTGAAGCCAGGGTCTGAAGCACTTGGGGTTTTTTTGGAATTCAGCCCTTGAACCGAGATGCCATCCCTTACTGGAAGTTAAAACCTCTTGGTTTCAACCACCCAGTGAGTGAATCCTCTGCCTTTGTTGCTCTGCTGTCCCAGAGCTTTCACCTCCGAAGACCCCTCCGTCTTGACCGCTTTCCCCGCGCGGCCCTGGCTGCGCTGCCGCTCCATTTCCCTGACTTCCACTTGGAAATCAGATGCTTCTCCTGGGCCCTTCTCTGTGCATCCTCATAGAGCTTTTCCCCCGTAGCTGCTGCTCGTTAAATTGTGCAGCTGCGTGTTATTTAACATCATAAAGCATTTAGAGAGATCATTCATATAAAAAGGGTACAAAATTCTGGAGAAAGCCAACTTCTGTGGGAGCAGCGACTTCGCTCTCGTGGCCTTGTGAAAGCCATTACTTCCAGCTTCTTATTCAGTGCTTTTTCTGACTCTTAATGATTTGTGTGTAGGTAAATATGTTCATAATGCAGTTATTAAGTAATCTGTGTAATTATGTGTGTTAATATAGGTATGGAGTTGTATGGAAAACGTCAGTTATTTCCCCTTCGGCACCAGGCCTGTTCTCGTCCAAGGCCCGTGCCCCGGCCCGTGCTCAGAGGGTTCCTCTTCTGCTCAAAACTCATGTCAATAAAACCACACACCAAACCTTTCCCCCCCTCCAGGTGGAGGCAGGCGAGCTCCTGCCAAGGGGCCAACCTCCGAGAGAGAGGAGAGGATGGCGAAGCTTTGGTTTCGTTCAATTATTTGGTGATGAGAATCTTGCTGGAGTTCGGCAAAACCACACTTTCCCCCCCCCC
>VZRU01018975.1:45418-55494 GCA_013398155.1 Pedionomus torquatus | reverse complement strand
GCAAAACCCCCCTTCCCCCCCCCCCCTTTTTTTTTTTCCCCCTCCCCACCTTAAGGGACCAAGTTCTCTTTGCCACCTCCAGTCCTGCCAGCAAGCAAAATGGGCAGATGTCGAGTGGCTCAGAAAGTGCACCAATACCAGAACTCAACCGCATCAAAAATCAGCTGCGCCAACGACAATGTTCTTCTTTGGGGGTCGCTGTGAAAGGGGAAGGAGAGCAGCCTGAAAAGAGAAGATGAGAAAAAAAAACAAACCCAAAAACAAGCAATAAACTGTGTAATGTGAGCAATAAACTATGTATGTTAGTCTAGTCAGTGCCTCGGCACCAGGCTTATGTCAGTTCACCACTGAGAACTAAGGATAACTGCAGGGCACTGAAACACATCCATTCCTTTGCGTTAACTGCTTTTGGAGTCATGGTTTAGTACATCATACCAGCCTCAGCTTGCCCTGAGTCCTTATTCTATTTGCTTTGGCCAGGATACTTTTAAAAAAAGGGGAGGGGAAAAAGAGAAAATGCTTTTAATGATTATTCAAGGGGGTATGTGAAAAGGTCTCACTGAGATGTAGGGGAGGGGAGCCACAGGATGAGGGGGGAACAGTTTTAAACTGCAAGAGGGGAGATTGAGATGAGATCTGGGGAAGAACTTCTTTGCTGTGAGGGTGGTGAGGCACTGGAAGAGGTTGTTCAGAGAAGCTGTGGCTGCCCCATCCCTGGAGGGGTTCAAGGCCAGGCTGGATGGGGCTTGGAGCAACCTGGGGTGGTGGGAGGTGTCCCTGCCCAGGGCAGGGGGTTGGAACTGGATGGTCTTTGAGGTCCCTTCCAACTCTGACCATTCTGTGATTCTGAGTGAAAGCATTAATGCTGCTTTTGGCTTCTTTCCTGTTTAACTGGTACTAATTGTACCCCATCGCTCCCCCCTGCTGCATCTCAGACTCTGACTTGGAGTAAGTTTTGGGGTAGAAGCCCTAGAGTATCACGCTGGGGAGCTTCTTCTGGTTGTGGGAACCTTGGAACAGGTAAGATGGTAGCTGTTGGTGCCCCCCCAAGTCATGGTTACTACGTCTTGCCCCTGAGCTTTACCGCGTCTCCGTGTGAAAAGGTGGTGTTGGGATTGAGCCTGAGCTTTAGAATCTGGCTGCGTGTGTGCTGTATCAGCGCGTGAAGAACATCTGTGTGAAAACTCGAAGAAATTCACTCTTCAGGCAAGAAGAAGCATGCGTAATGTAAGAAAACACTGTTAATACTTTGGGGTTTTTTTGCTTGGAAGCTATAGTCAACACATGCTGTAATACTTCTCGCTCGTGTGATACAGTAGCAGCACGACATTTCAGATTTATTACTTCTGGTTCCTCTTTAAAGAAATCCTGAATCTGGAGTCAGAAGAATGCTTTTTCTTTTTTTTCTTTTTTTTTTTTTTCCTCTTGAGCTACAGAAGGGAAAAGTTTCAAAAGGACATAAATCAAAAATATATTAAAGTCCAACAGAACAGATGAAAACTTTTTTGGAAGATTGTCTATAATGTTTGGCAGAAGAGACTAATGTGCTGTGGTTTTTGGCTGTATTTATAAATATGAAATCCTCTGGGGTCCACCTCCTTGAAATGAGCTATTTTTATGTATTTTATCTATCTCTATAAAGAAACCACTAGAGACGACTGTGTGTGTAATGTATGTATTAATGCGTGTGTAGTTTATGTTGAGGGTGTACACTGCATTTTATATAAATTCAGTTTATATGTAAGTATTCAATTACAAAATTATTCCTTTAGCGCAAACACTCACTAGATATCTTGATCTTAGCCAAGAAATTCTATATCCTCCCGTTGACTGCGGGGTTGCAGTGCCTAATTTTTTGTGTGTAGGCTCGTTTCTCCCCAATACCCGGACATGCACATCTGTGCACGCTTTATTGCAGTACCGTTACCGTGTGTGTGTGTGTGCTCAGCCTTCTTCTGGTCACTTGCATCATCGAATATTTGGAGGGGGGTTGCGAGGAGAGGCAGGGGTGTTAGAGGCAGCCAACGGTGGAATGTTGGAATGTTTACTGCTCCTCAGTAAAGGTCTTTACCACGTGTTTCTTCCCCTTCTAATGTGTTTTTAAGTTCAGTTGTGTGGTTGCATCCTGTGTAACCGAGTCGCCCCGCAAAGGAAGGTGGTGGGGGATAATCAGTTGAAGCCACTGCTTCCTCCTCTGATGCCCTGGCCCCTCCAGCCCCCGATTTCTAGGGTGTTGCTGTCATTTTAGGCAAGAGCCGTCACCCCCCGGAGTGCTCGTGCTGGTTTACTTTAGGGGGGAGGTTGTTTCCATTCAAAAGCAGCTATAACCCTTCCTCTTGGGATGGGGATCTGGTACCATCTCTTGTACAAAATGGATATCCTTCTTCCCTTTTTTTTTCCTCCCTAAATGGAGATTTTGAAGTTCTGTAGGGAAGAGATTTGAACCCTCCTTGTACCCTGGACACTTTGGTGACACTGCCTGGCACAGTTTGTACTCCACTGGAAACGTAGGGCTCAGGTCAAATTACAGAGATCTACAGATTTTTGTTTTTAAAAATACAGAATAGAAATGCTGGCGTGTCTGTGCATCTAACAGTTCCCGGGTTGTTACTGACACTGCTTAAAGTGTTGACGAAAGAGAGGGCGATACTTAAAAAGCTGTGAGTTAGAAATTGCTGGAGCGATGACAAAAGATGTGTAACCAGTTGTGGGTTTGGTTTCCAAACTCAATCTTGGGGCTGACCCTCTGGGCACAGCCGTTGGGTTTGGAGATGGAGCCTTCCTTCTGCTGCCAGCGGAGGCCGGGGGCGGTCACAGCAGTTGGGTGTAAGCTCTGCAGAAGCCAACGAGTTGGGTAAACCAAGGGGCTCCAGAATAGCAGGGGCTTCCATCTGAAAACTGGTCTGGTGGTGGTGGTGGGGACCCAAGTGGTGATGAATAATGTGCCGTGAGGAGGAGCCCCCCAGTGGGTGAAGGTCTGACCACAGGTTGAGCCTGACCCAGAAGCGACGTTTTCCCGACTGCTGGGAGCCCCACCAAGCAGTGCTGGTCCTGCTGGGCTCCCACCCCTTCCGTGCCTTCTCCTTTCTGCTCTGACTCTTTCCCTGGCTGTAGGAACGCTCAGGATGCTGCCGAGTTTCGCTGTTTGCAGCAGGGACGTAACAACCCAAAGCTACATGTAAACAGCTTTGTTGGCTACTTTTACTTTTCTTGCTTATATTGTACACCTTAAATGTGCTATTTCTTTTGGCATAATGGCAAAATCGCTGCTTATGGGAACTGCTGTAGATAATACAAAAAGCTCTTTGAAAGGAGCTTTATCAGAGTACAAAGTACTTGGAATTGAAAGCCCCTAGAGGGTTGCTTTATTTTCCCCCTTCATTCAAACTTGTAGTGGTGCAGGATCGAGATACATCATGCCCTATTTTCAGCTGATTTGCATGTTAGAGAGAACGGAGTAATTGGTGTTTAACCAGAACAAAAGAGGATCTGTTTGCTAAAAGAAAAAGAATTCTTGAAGTAGACCCTAATACATATACTGCCTTTGTCTCTGCTCTCATTAAGAATTGAATAGGATGGCCTAGTAATTAGAATGTGGAAGGCATTGCTTTGGTGTTGATGCTTTTTGAGCTAATTGGTTTGAAAATTATATTTGATGTTGCTCTAAGGGATGTTGGCACAACACCTTCTTGGGACGTGGACATCCTGTACTCCCATGGAACTGCAGAGACAGGCTCTTGGAGGCAGGGATTTGTCTTTTGGTGGTTTGCTTTTTTTTTAATTTATTAAGACCATATTTACCTTCCCTGTTGAGTACACAGGATGCATTGCCACATGTAAATAATTCTTCGCTCACTGGTGTGAAAACCTTGAAATGACCTTGGAAAGAGATTAGCCCTTCTTTTCCCAAAGAAGTACTTAGTTCAGACCTTCGGAGAGCAGAGATTAGAGCTCAACTGGGTTCAGATTTCTGCCTTTCTGTGTTCTTGGAGGGGCTGTGATGTTTCCTTGGTTGCTCTCTTATTTACGTTTTGACAAAAAGATCAAAACAAGGTAGTTCTTGAGCAGACTGGTGTAAAAGCCAGGTCTGAAAACAGGCCAGGGGCTTTCTTTGGTCAGTGTTTGTGCCCGTCTTCAGCCCTGTCTGCGATGGGAAAGACGTCAGGGAGACGTTGGTCACGGGAGGTGTGAGGAAATTCAGAGAGGGAAGACCCATTTCTTAGACAAAGCGATGGAGCTAACAGTAAAGGTTCAGCTGTGCGGAATTTGAAGTGTGGTTTATTCGGTAACGCTGCTGTTTTGGGGTACAAATGGAAGTCTCAAGCCTGTTGCTGGCTCTCCGCAGAGCCCTGGGCAGTCACCTTGAAGTGTGAGGGTGTGGGGCAGTTGGTATTTTATGAAGATGAAGTGAACTTCTGAATTTCCCCCCTCTCCCCAGCTGTCAGGGGTAAAAAGAGCAATCTTTAAAATTACTTTAGGTTCTGGGGAGTATTTATTTAGCGGTGTCTTAGTTGTTTAAATGGGTTCAGTCTTGCAATGAGCAGAAGTTGGCTTTTCTTGGCTTTTTGGGTCTCTTCTCCCTTCCCGTGGTGGGCAGGCACAGGACTTTTTCTTTCCCTTCTAGTCTGGCTGCTTCTGAGCGTGTGTCAAGTCAATATTACGGCTGGGAGCCAGCTTGAAGACTTGTCTGTGTGTTTATTTACTACACCTACAAAGCCCTTTAGTGTCTTAAGCTTTTATCTTTAGGTACTGTAGGTATCTAGACGTCTTGGATACCTTATCTTTAGATGTGGGTAGGTGGCACTGAGCTGTGCCGTGGGTTGTAAAGCGCTGGGCAGAACTGCTGGGCTCCATGTCCCAGTGCGGTCCGTTCCAAGGTGTTGCTCGGAGTAATGTTGGTTGGATCTCTGCTCTTCAGCTCTTCCCTTCTGGACCATCAGCCAGGGGCTTTTCAGGCTGCAGTGGCCGAGTGATGTGTCTGGAGATGTCCAAAGAGGGGGGATTGAGATTGGAGATTAGAAAGAACTTCTTTGGTGTGAGGGTGGTGAGGCACTGGAAGAGGTTGCCCCGAGAAGCTGTGGCTGCCCCATCCCTGGAGGGGTTCAAGGCCAGGCTGGATGGGGCTTGGAGCAACCTGGGGTGGTGGGAGGTGTCCCTGCCCAGGGCAGGGGGTTGGAACTGGATGGTCTTGAAGGTCCCTTCCAACTCTAACCCTTCTAGGATTCTATGATCCTAGAGCTGCAGGGTCCCACACTGGGGTGGAGCTGGACACCCTCTCCAGTCGTGTGCCCGATGCTCAGTACTAACCTGGGGCAGGATGGAGTATTTTCTTTAGCTGGCTCCTACAAAAACTCTGTTAAACTCTGCGTTTCAGCCGTGCTCGTGGTTTGCTGGGTGGGCAGTGCCCTGCCTTGTCACGGCTCAGGTCTGGATACAGCACCCAAATCCTGCTCCCGGGGCACCCAGCTCACCTGGGGGAGGTTCATAAATAGCATCTCCATAGGATGGAGCTTGGATGAGAAGGGTAGGGAGGGAAACTTGAAGGACCAGACAGAAATTGGAGGCCACTGTGTCGATGCTTTCTGAAACAAACTTTCTTTTCTTCTTTTTTTTTTCCTTTTCTTACGGATTCTCTTTCTCTAAACGACAGAAGGTTTAAAAGGGGTTAAATAAACTGAAAAAGCCCACAGTGTATTTCCGTTCAGAGTTAAAACAAGATGTTGAGGATTGACTCAAAATGAAATTTTTCTCTTCGTCTTTTTTTTTTTTTTTTTCCTTTTAAGCTTCGCCAACAATCTGAGAACATGTTTGTTTAATCATAGGCAAATTTATCCTCCTGTTTTTCGGTTGTGTTTTGTTTTCAGTTTAACCAGCAAATTGAAATAAGGAAACTGTCCCGCCGGGGCTCCTTCCAGTCAGGGCTGCTCCGAGGAGCCGCGTGAATCCCCGCTCCCTGCGCTTCATCCAGGAACCATCAGAATTTGTTCCCTGATTAATACCTTGGACATTTATAAATTAACCATACGGAACTACTGCGGTTTAAGTAACTTGTGTGTTCTGATGATGGCTCATCCCCTTCTAACGTGTTTTTAATGACCAGTTTGTTTTCACCTGAGGTCATTAGCACTCCAAAAAACAGCTGTTAACTGCACCAAAGACATTTTCCTTGTGCCCAAGGAGGAATGCTGCTGTGCACCACCCTTCATGGTCTAACACATTTTATTTCTGCCTTACCTGCTGGATACACTGGTTTGGGCTTCTTTTTCTTTTAATGACTGTATCGGGGGGAAGAAAAAAAAAATTTTTATTTTCTGTCCCCTAATGACTGATCTTCCAGGTGGTTGGGGGCAAGTGAGGGGGAGCTCCTGGGTGGGAGCCTGGGGTGGCTTTGGGCTGGGTGGGCGCCCGGGGTGGCGTTGGGCTGGGTGGGCGCCTGGCTGCGCAGCCCCTGCCTGCTCCTGCTGGCTGGCCCTTCTCTGAATCACAAAGTCATTAGGAATATTAAAAGTTTAGACAATGGGCCGTGGTAATTCTCCCGCCTCCTTCCGCTTAATTTTTGTGCTAATTTATGGCTCCTCTGTATTCCTACTTCTGTCACCTCAATGCAAATGCGCTGGCAGCCTGCTTTATGGATAACACTTAAAAAATAATGGTGCGGTAATGACTGGGGAATTGCAGCGGCGATCTTGCTGAAGTGCTTGCAATACCCGCATTAATTTCAAATGAATTAATTGCAGTTAATACTATTGTATTTAAAACCTGTCAGGAGCCATAACCGTGATTAGGGTGTAAGTGTAAAATGTTATTTCAGAAGCAGCATCAACACAGTTTTCAAATGGCGATACGCGGTGGTGGAGTGTGCCTGACCCGATGGCCATCAGCCCCCGCTTGTGTGCTCAGCTGGTCTAGAATGACTCTAGATGAGTCAAAAAGGATCTAATTGAGAAAAAGAGGGGCCGTAAACCCATTCATGTTTTTCCCTCGACCAGGGTCCTTGCCCCAGTGCCATGGTTAAGAGCGGTGGCGGGATGCAGGAGGGGTTTTATCCGGGGGGGGCCTTTGGGTCCTGTTGGTCCCTGGTGCTGGGCTCGCACGCTGAACCTCGTCTGCCACCGGCACGTGGTTCCAGCACAGACGCTGGGGAAAGTGGGAACAGACTTGAAAGAAACATTTATTTAAGGCTTATTTCCAGGCCTTCAGAACAAATTGATGCCACAGCAGATATAGTTACGATTCAGCAGTTAATACTCTAAAGCAGAAATGCCCCCGTGCCTTGCACTTGAGTCCTCGTTGGTGATGCTTTGAGCATCTCCAGCAGTTCCATGAATTTCCCCCTTGGGGAAAATTCCCCTTTTTCCCCTTGGGAAAATTCAAGGAATTTCCCCCCTTTGCTGGAGAGGTAACTGAGGTGGCTGGTACTTGGAAATCCAGGATTTTCTGGGATGCACTGCCACAGCGCCAATGGAGATTCCATAGCCTGCAGCTCTGCTGGGGCCTGGGGGAGCTGCTGAGAGCCCTTGCAGGCACATCCCACCGCTCCTGGTGCGCCACCTGGGAGGGGGAGATGCTCTTTGGCTCCCGGGAATGTGGCAGAAAGTCTTGGTACAGGGAGCCCTGCAAAGATGCTGAAGAGACAACAGCACTCGCTGATTCACCCTGCAACGTCTGGGTGACAGTGGGATGTGGGTCTCTCTGCAATTCCCACCTCCCCAGCCCCCCTTCTCCTCCAGTGAGCGACGTGGCCCAGTTTGAGCACCCCAGGAACTGGGGGGAGAGCACCTGCCACGTGAAGGAGTCTGCAGTGACGCTGCAGGCAGGATGCGCCACTAGATCCATCTCCCTGATTACATTTTTAATCCCTCATCGAGGGCTGCAACAGGAGTGTGAACCTCCTGTGCATCTCCTGTAGCTGTGCCCCCCAGGCCCCACCAGTGTCCCCTCTGCTGGTGTTGGCCCCGGCCATAGGACCTCCCCTTGGTCCAATTCCATCTTCATCCCTGCTGTGAAAGATGCAGATGATGCCCCTCCCCAGGCATTCGTTGCAGGGGATCAGAGGCCCTTGAAGATGGGCAGTTTGGGCAGTTACGGTCAAAAAATAAGTCTTTTAAGGTGAGGCTGTGAATGGAACTTTGTTTGAAGGTTATTTATCTGAAGGGAGCTCCAGGAGAGCTGGAGAGGAACTCCTGGTCAGGGGGGGAGGGACAGGAACTCCTGGTCAGGGAGGGGAGGGACAGGACAAGGGGGAAGGGATTTAAACTGGAAGAGGGGAGATTGAGATTGGATATTAGGAAGAACTTCTTTGCTGTGAGGGTGGTGAGGCACTGGAAGAGGTTGTTCAGAGAAGCTGTGGCTGCCCCATCCCTGGAGGGGTTCAAGGCCAGGCTGGATGGGGCTTGGAGCAACCTGGGGTGGTGGGAGGTGTCCCTGCCCAGGGCAGGGGGGTTGGAACTGGGTGATCTTTGAGGTCCCTTCCAACTCTAACCATTCTGTGATTCTGTGATTTGGTGCTCCCCCCCCCCAAGTGAGGGCTGTCAAAGGCAAGACCCAGGGATGTGGCAGCGCAGGGGCAGAAGACCCTCTCCTCTGCTGCAGTTCGGAGAGTCAGCAGAGCAGGGTGAGATACCCTTGATGTTCTCCAGCCCCCGTCACCTCCTGTGCCCCTGCCACCCCATCAGAGCGGCTCCGGCGTCTTCACACCTGGCTTGGAGAAACAGGCTTGTAACTTTTTTTTAATATTTATTTATTTTCAGTTTAACCACTTGTCTTTCTATTTTGGTTCGTAGCGTCTGGCTTTGAAGGGCGCTGCACCTGCAGTTTGTCTCCTGATAGTGGAAAGCACAGAATATAATCTGGCAGATTAAGGCAGCTGCGTTTTGTTCACCTCGAGCGTGAGCTCCGCTCCACGATTCGTAGAGGCCGTTTCCATCTGACACAGAGGCAGGGACTGATCCTGGCGTGTGTGGGACTGAGAAGGTTGCAGGGCAGATCCCCTTCTTTAAAAAGGGGGGAAAAAAAAAAGATAAGAAAGCCCCTCGGTACGTTCCATAATTCACTAATCAGTTCTAGGTTCGTTAATTAGATCTGCGCTCTAGCTGATCTAGCTGCACATCTCGATACACAAATGATTTATAGAGGGGGGGAAAAACGTCCGTGTTAATCCCCAGCGAGCGATACTCCGTGCTGCAGTGACTTTGTGCTGTTGGTGTTAGACCTGCTGCGGTGTCCGGGCTTCCCTTTGGCAAGGAGCTTGACTTCGTTTTTCGGAAGGGACAGCAGAGCTTTCCAGTTGTGCTGCCAAAAGCTTTATATTTATGTCGATTTGTTCTGTATGTTTAGGTTTATATGTAAATGTAATTATTTAGTGAAGATCAGCAGTCAGTTGGGGCCCAATCTTTCCGTTCTGTGCGTTACTAGTTTGCAAATTCATTTCAGTGGAGGTCAGAAGTTCTGGTTACTGTTTTATTTAATGCCCGAAGTATTTCTGATCCATCCTCCCCTTCTGCTGTGGGTTTTGATCCGATTCTTCCCAAAGCAGTGGAGGGCTCATCACAGACTCTCCTGTTGATCCATCCCTGCCTGGTGGTTTGGTAGTTGCTTCCCGATGAAGAAACCCAGGTCGTGGAACCTACTGAAACCATGGATTAATCAGTGGAGCCGTTTGGAATTCCATGAGCGTGTCTGAGCTCTGAGCACCCGTGTGCTGGTTGGGCTGCTGGGTTGGGACGGCTGCTCTCTGGGGGAGTCTGTCCCCATCGGGGACCAGAGCTGAGCCCTTCTGTTGGTGGCACCTTGGCTGCGTGGCAGCGCTGGTCCCTTTCTGTGCCGAAAGGTGGAGAGGCTGCTGGGTGTGGTCCATGGGATGCTCCAAGAACCATCAGAACAGCTCTGCTCCCTCCGCTCTTAGAATAAAATTTGGGGCCTGAGGCTATCCTGGCTCCTTCTGGTAATTGCATCACTCCCGTTATTAACTAAAGACAGCAGATTCTTTTTTTCCCTTTCCCCCCCCCCTTTTTTTTCCCCCCCTTTTTTTTCCCTTTATTTTTTTCCCCCTTCAATTTTTCCGCCTTTCTTTTTTT
>VZRU01018975.1:12675-25199 GCA_013398155.1 Pedionomus torquatus | reverse complement strand
GTCTCTGTCTCTGGAGACATTCCAAACCCTCCTGGGCATGTTCCTGGACATGTTTTTTGGGTGCCCCTGCTCTGGCAGGAGGCTTGGAGGAGATGGATCTCCAGAGGTCCCTTCCAACCCCATATTGTTTTGAGATTCTGAGAACACGTCCCCTGCAAATGGGTTGGTGCCTTGTCCTGTGGTGGTTGGTACAGCTGGAATCCCTACCGATGGGAGAGCCGGGACAGAGGGTCCATATTTTGACCCCTGGCTGATGTGATGTGGCAGTGGGACTCCGTGGGCTCGTTAAGTCACCTGGTTAGGGGGCAGCAGCTCTTGGTTGAGCTTGCCAGAGTTTCCATGAGCCCTTTGGTTTGAGGTTGCCCAGTGGAGGGTCTGCTCTCCTTGCCCACAGCCCCTGGGAGCTGGTGGCACTTGGGGCCTGACCGCAGCTGTATGCAAATACACCAGCAGTCGAAGGCACTTACTCAATTTTGCTTCTGCCCAAATGGACTTAGAGATCTTAGTTGGGTTGATAGGACTCAAATCACAAAAAAAAAATAAATAAAAAATTGTGAGGACTCTTAGATGAGGGGCTTGAGTCAATGGGAGCTGCAGGACCTGGAAAAATGAGGCCACTTGAATGCCTCAGTGTGGATTTTGGCATCCAGCTCCAGGCAGGCAGCTTTTGGAGCCGATGGCCTTTGTGGGGCAGGCCCTCAGCCGCTCTTGGTCGGCGGGGGGAAGCCCCACACCAACCTCTGCTTTCAGGAGATCTGTACGGGGGGACAGCCCGCTCTTCGGCAGAGGAAGACGCCGCTCGCCACAACGGCCAGCATCCCTGCTCCAGCCTTGTCGCACACCCTCCTCCCGTGTTTGGGAGGGCAGGGACGGCTGGTGGCCTCCTCCTTATCATTCCAGATTAAAGACCCAAGGACGGGAGCGTGTTTGGGGAGTTGCTTGGCTGGGTGTCCCGTTCTAACCCGCGGTAGTTCCACCCTGCTTCACCCAGAGAGCCTTACTCCAAACCGACCTTGAGTACGCGCCCTTGGGAAGATGGAACATGTTCCTTCTCGACTGTCTGTCCTGCTGGAGGACACGAGCTCCCTCGTTGTGTTTTGGCCGTGGCAGGGGCTCTCTCTTTGCAGAAGATGGTACGATGTAAATGGAGGAGCTGATGAACGTCGTAACGGTCACTTCAGTGCTGTGTTGCCATCGAATACTGCGGCCGTGCCTTTGGACCCGAGGTTCCTGGGCAGGACACCACCTCTCTCTCTTTTTTTTTTCCCCTCTCTTTTTTTTTCCTCTCTTTTTTTTTCCTCTCTTTTTTCTCCTCTCTTTTTTTTTTCCTCTCTTTTTTTTCCTCTCTTTTTTTCTCTTTTTTTTCCTCTCTTTTTTTTTCCTCTTTTTTCTCTCTCTCTCTCTTTATCTCTCTCTCTTTCTCCCTCTCTCTCTTNCAAACTGCCTAGAGTTTCTGTGAGATATGAATTCTTTACTGAAACCTGGGTGTTTAAATGCCTAGAACGTAAGGTCTTAGCAGATCAGTCTTACATCACAAGCATCTTTCCAGATGCTACAAGATATCAAGCACATGATTTATATTGAAGAAAAAAATGTCAGCAACAGCAGCTACCTCCTCCTGTTCAGAGAAATCCATTAATCACAGAATCACAGAATCACCTAGATGGAAGGGACCTTTTAAGATCACCTAGTCCAAACAATGGGACTTTCTCTCTCTTTCTCTCTCCTCTCTTTCTCTCTCCTCTCTTTCTCTCTCCTCTCTTTCTCTCTCTTTGCCTGTGCCAGGTGCAGTTTTGCAGTAGCTGTAGATTTGGAGTCTGAACTGCTTCCCACTGGGCCCTTTGTCCCTGGGTTACACGGGTGTTGCACAAACCCTGCCCCTCGTGCACGGTCACGTTGGGCGCTGATCTTCACGCGTGGTCCTGGGAGGTGTTTGTTCAGAAAATAATTATCTTAGAGGCATTAATACGGTTTTTAAGCACCGCCAAACAGTAATCAGGGGTGTTGGAGAAGTCGCCTGCACTCGGCGAGTATTTAGAGTTACCTTCCTTGCTGTAGGAGTGTGCGTGAGAAGCTAAAGCAGCCCGGGGGGGGTTAAATAGCTTTTTCTCCCGTCTCCCCCTTCCAGCCTCTGAACCTGGCTGCTGTAAGGCGTAGAGGAGTGAACTGGGGCACAGGAGAAGGGAGCAGCCCCCGGGGATATGATATAGCTGGTTGTAGCGAGGCTGTGGGGCTGTGATCTGTTCCTGTTCTCTGGAGGGTGCGAAGTCTGGCTCTGGTGAATTTTACTGTGTCTTTTGATACGAAGCTTGAAGCCAGATTTTGCTCAAAAGGAAAAAAAAAATTAAAAAAAAAAATAAAAAATGCTGAGCTCTCACAGCTGGGGCTAATTTTCAGGAGATTGGATCTCCCATGAAGGGAGCTCTTTGTGGTGGTGGTGCCCGTACAGGAGCATCTCTCCCTGGTGAGCAGGAGGGGGGTTGCAGGGTGCCAGGGATGCTCCTGCCTTGGCGGCGAGGTCTTCTTCTGGGGAGGGTCCTTTCCTGGGTGGGGCTGCTGTGGTCCGTGATGGGGCTGCCGTTGCTTCAGTGTGCTGGGAGGGAAGAAGGGGCTGCTGCTCCCGGGGGGCAAAGGAGAGAGTTAAATGTGGTCGTCATCAGGAAGATGCCCAGGAAGGGCTGTGCTGGAGCCAGGCCAGGCTGGCTTGTGAAGCTCCAGGGATGGCTTTGGCAGCCGCTGCCAATTCAGTCTGTCACATAAACATCACTTTGTGTGTTCTGCCTCCTGCTGATACCATAGTCATCGAGGGAGAAAAGGAAAACACCGGCCAAAACCCGACCCTCCCAAAGTTAACAGCAAAACCAAAGGACGGCCAAAAAAACTGGGAATACGGTGGGGACTAAGTTAACGGTTTCGTTTATGAATGGGCTGGGAGAATACAATCCATCTGTATTTTCCGCAGAAATCCAGGGAACTGATTTACCCGCTGGGAATCTGTGCCGTTGGTGGGGATTAAAGCGCTCTTTCATTCCTGCATACCTTCCTGCAGCTCCAGCCGCTTCGCACAGGATGACATTCGCTTGCTCAGGGGTCAGGCACAAGCTATTTGCACCCTTTAAGTCGTGCTGAAATCCTATTTTGAATACTTAAGCGCGTTGTACGTGGCACGTAAAGCCGTGCGGCCGTTGCACAGGGCTGAGCTCCTCCTGGAGCTGGGGAGTCGGGTGGTCGGTGGCTGGTGCTGGGCAGAGCATCGTTTGTGAGCCCTGCGGTGATTGTGGGGAGGGGGTTGGCTCCAGAGGGGGGGTCCCTTCCCCGCCGGAGGGAGGAAGGTTGGCAGCTTGCAGAAATCGCTGCTTTTTGGTTTTGCTTTTTTAATTTTTCTTTTTCCATCATGGGCTTTGCATCATGTTTCGGTTTGGTTTTTAAATAGCTTTTTGGAACTCACTGTGGGGATCCCAGAGGCAAAAAAAACCCAAACCACCACCCCACCAAACCAAACCTGAAGAATTCTTGCTTATGGTTTGTGCTCTGCCAGAGAAGCCTGGCAATTTAGTTAACGAGATCACTTCCCCTATTACATGAGTTATTGTTGTTTTTAATTAGAGGTAATGCTGTAGTTTGAATGTACAACACAATGGGGTTTAAAATGCAGTTCAGCATGTATATACCAAAGATGATTTTTCCAATTATAAACCTGTTTAGAAGGCGGATACATCAGGAGTGATGAGATGTGAAACTGCAGATTAGGTGAGCAAGTTGGAATGTGCACGCACCCACGGATCCGCGCTGCCGCGCCGGAGAGGGGAAGGCGCTCTGCGAAACGGTTATGTATGCATAATTAGTTTAATCTGAAATTAATGCTAATTCCGGCAATTTGCGATGCAGATTCACTGTTAGTACTCTCGTCCACTTCCACCCTATCGAGGAGCTGAGGATGCGAAGCCTTAATGACTTCCACAAGGCTCTCTCTCCCCAAGCTGAGCTCCGGCACCGCTCTCCAGGGGTGGGTTTCTCTGAGCCCCCCACCCTGTGCGTTGCTCTGCCTCCTGCATCCAGAGAGCTGCTCCCTTAAACAGGGCTCCTGTGGCAAGCGGAGATGCCGTGGCACGTGGAGGATCCCAGCATCCCCGACTCTGCTGCCGCCTGTGTCCACCCTGATGGAGCCCTGCCTCGGGACTCCTGGTTTGGCTGACGAGGGAGGATGATGTGCAGGTTGGAGCAGGCGGTGGAGCCTTTGCTTCCAGCTGGTCCCAGTCCCGTCGCCGTTATCTACTGGTTGAAAATCGGTGGGGCCGTACCGGCACAGACAAATTGACTGCGTGCGTTTGCTTACCTGGCCTTGAAGAAAGACGTGGTGCTTCCAGCACCACCAGCAGCTGTCCTCCTCTGCTGAGGTCTACGTGCCCAAGCTCAACCCGAGCCCATTGAGGCACAGGTGTTGAGTGGGCTTCGTTCATCCATCCCCACCATGTGCGTCCGGATCCTACTGGGAAAAGACTGGTCCCAAAGCCGTGTGTCTCACCACGGCATCTCCGGGGCTGGTGGACACCTCTGGGGCATGCGGGTGGGGTGAGAAGAGGACCCCCGGGTGGGCATGTCAGGGGTGTGTTGGAGCCTTGTGCTGCGGGTGGAAGGAGGCAACGAAATCCCTTGTCTAGAGGAATTGGGCATCGCTTCTGCTCCTGTGTTGAGGGTGCCACGTACAACGAAGCGGTTGCGCCCCCTCTTCGGGAGAGCGGAGATTGTAAAAGCAGACTTAATTTTGTGCTTCACTTTTGTACCAAAGAGCTGATTTCTGAAGCCATTTCCCAGCTCGCAGCACATCTCCAGGCATTAAAATGTTGTGAATTTGCTTGTCATTACCAATATTTTCTTTGACTGAAGCTATTGAAACAACCTCGTCCTCTTTTTCTTTTTTTTTTTCCCTTCAACCTTCAATCTCGCTTCTAAAAGAAGTAGGTCTCTTTTTCTTTCTTTCTTGGTCAAATATAAAAATGATGATAATTTCAAATATTGCTTTAGAATAATTGCTTTCCTCTCTCTTTTGTATGACAACAGAGGCTTGGCCTGATCTTAAATCAGATGCTGGCAGGCAGAGGGCTCTTGACAGCCCTGCAAAATCCTTTAGTTACAAGTTGGCTTTAGCCAATTCTTTATTTGTAAATGACAATTTTCTACAGAAAAATATATGCTTGGGCTTCAATTTCGGAGCCCTAGATTGCAGCCAGGAAAAAATAATTGAATTTTTACTCTGTGGTGTTTTTTTTTTCTTTTTTTTTTTTCTTTCTCTCTTTTCTTCCTAACTTAAAAAACCCCCACCCCACTTGAGAGCAGCTCTGCAAAGCCTGGTTCGAGGCCGACTGAGGGAAATATCTACCCTGGTTAATTTGAATGGCACTGGAAACGGGAGCAATGTGGAATTTGTTCTGTGCTGAGAGAATTTGGGGCTACTCCAGGCTTTTTTGCTGGGTGTCTGGGCTCTGCGCAGCCTTCGAGCTGCTCCCCGTAGGGTGGTCCAGCTGGGCCAGCGATGGTCTGGGGGGACACCGCTGCTGGGGCAGGTCTGACGTGCGGGACGGGGTCTGGTGCTTCTGGGGTGTCTTCTCCATCCAGCTGCTCCCAGTTGGCTGCTTCGTCCGGTTCCTGCGGGAAACAAACTCAAGTCTTTTAGTACATGAATTTCTAGTTGACGTGTTGGTTTCTTGGATGAACCTGCTACGTTGGCTTCAAGACACCTCTTTAGAGCCTGCTAATTAGTTGTTGTCTCCAGCGTAAGGGCATTGCCCGCTGGTGTTCCCCTCTCCCCAACCATATGGGGGTGATGCCCACCCCTCTGGAGCACCCCAACAGCATCATCCGTGGTTTAAGGTGGCCCCCCAAGGCTTTGGTGGTTTGGGATGGGCCACCAAAGACACCAGCTTCCTCTGCCACCGTTCGGACACCCCATTTGTGTCCCTGGGCTGGATCCTGCCTCTTCTGTGGGTTATCCGGTAGTGTTCTCTGCAGGGAGTCTCGCATCGTCCCATCGACTCGTATGGGTCAAACCTGGGGGGCTTTGTTGGGTTGGGAAGAAGAGCTGGGTTCTGCCTCAGGGTCTTTGGGAACACCGAGGGTGGGAGGGGGTTTCTGAAGGCCTGATTCCCCCCCA
The DNA here is from genome assembly GCA_013398155.1 of Pedionomus torquatus. Lineage (NCBI taxonomy): Eukaryota > Metazoa > Chordata > Aves > Charadriiformes > Pedionomidae > Pedionomus > Pedionomus torquatus. The sequence continues at coordinate 19,048 of VZRU01018975.1, read as the reverse complement.
CGGTGGACAGTGATATTGTGGGCATTTCAGCCGAAACCTGGTTTGTGGTCGCTTTTGCTGTCTTTTGTCATTTGATGATTTTTAAAGTAACTGTGTAAATTCCTTTTAAACTGATCCATGGAACCTTAATAGCACATGGCTTTGATTTTATGTAATTACCTTTTGTCAGCCAAAGAGCATGCACTCTGTCTTTGGGAAAAAAAAGGGGGGGGAAACGGCACGTCTGTTTGAGACGGTAGCTATGAGGATACGACACTTGGACTCCTCTTTCACTTATATTTGCATTGAGATGCACAATAAAAATCATTTATTAAAGAAAAATATCCGGGGGCTAGAGTTATTATTGAGTGCCTTTACTCAGCCATTTCTCAAATAAAACCAAAACAAGGCAGAGGAAAAAAAAAAAAAGAAAAAAGAAAAGCATCTAACCAAATAGAATCTGAATTGCTTTTGTAAAGAAATATTCTCATTAACTGGGCTAGGGATGGCATCTGAAGAATATTTCTTTTTTCCACATACTGTTTGAAATAATCTGGTTAAACCGTTTGCTTGTCTTGTAATTTCTTACAGATGGTCACAAGAACAAAGAAAATATTTGTAGGTGGATTATCGGCTAATACAGTAGTGGAAGACGTAAAGCAATACTTTGAACAGTTTGGCAAGGTAAGTTCCTGCCCAAGTGAACGCTACATATTTNAAAGGAGGGCTGCATTTTTTTGCTTTTCAGTGTAATTTCTGGAAGCCTCTGGAAGCGCTTCTGGAGTTCCTCCTCCGTTTGTTGCACGTGTGTGTATGATGTTGCCCACTCTGTTTACCTTCGTTAGAGAAAAAAGAGTCGTTGGGGGGTGAATCTGTGTGTGTTCAGGAAGGATTTGACCCTTAGCTGAATGGTTACACAGTTGTCTACTTCAGAAAAGCAGCCTTCTGTTTACCCCAGGTTCCAATGGCGAAAGGAGCAGATAGACTATTTGAGAGAGCTTGTTAAATTGGGAGAATGCCTGAAGGAACCACGTGAATAGCAAAAGTAATAGGGAAGTCACTAGATTATTTATTTAATTTTTTATTAAAAAATCCTTATGTGAGTTCCTTTGAAAATATATATAGAAACTTGACATCGTTTAAAAAAATCCAAGCAAGTTTATGCCAGGAAGGAAACCTGAGCCTTGCCAGCATCATTTTCTTGGAGCCTCTCAGACCCCCCAGTCTAGTTTGGCTGGAGATTAGTGCCACCAGCTTCCCTGGAGCATCCTGGATCCCCAGGGCTCCTGGCTGCCTGCTCAGGAGTCTGGAGAGCTTGCAGAGCCGTCTGCTTTGAGTGCAGTTCGTGGTACCACCTTCCATGGAGACCCCGGTGTCCGTGGGGCTCCACACAGCTCGATTCCCATCCTTTGGAGGACACCGCTCGATGATTTAGACACGCGATGGCCTGGGGACGCAGCGGGATGTCCCAAAGCCAAGCGGCTCCCATTCCTCGTAGTTAGTTTATGTTTCTTTCATCTTCCCTGAAAAGCCTTGGCCAGGCAGTATTTTGTTGAGGGCTGAGGAGGGGAGTTTATAAATTGTTCCTGTGCTGGATTGATAGTTGTTTTGCAAACCATTCATTTTATTTTCAATAATAATCTTCGATTCCGGCAGGATGTTTACAGCCCGCTGAGCCTTTTATTAAGGGATTACATGAGCTTTTGGATGTTTCTTCTGTAGTTACTTCTAATTGCAGAACTCTGCTAACCTGTATTTTTGAAGTTAATAATAGTTTCAATGCAAGCGCTTTGCATATTGTCTGGATGCTGTCTTAATATAGGCTTTTTAATTTCACCATCTGGTAGTTTCGTGCTTGCAATTTTACAGTCCCTGGGAACACAAACAACCGGGCTGCAGTTTTCAGTGGTGGCTGGTGATTCGGGACGCTTCCGTTCCTGCTCCTGCGCTCCGCCTGGCTTGGGACAGCTTAAAACAGCTCTGGCTTCCTGAAAGCAATAATTTTGGAAAATGGGGGTATTTTTTTTTCCCGGTGGCTTAATTTGAAGGCTAGAAAAATGAAGGCACGAGTTGTGCTGGAGCCTGGCGCCCGTTCCTGCAGCGGTAGAGCTGGGGTACGTCCTGCTGGGGCTGCGAGGTCCCGTTGTTCGGGTTCTGCTCCCGACAACTCAGGCCCGTGGGGCTCGGTGGCCTTTTTCCAGTTGCTCCCCTGTTTCAGGCTTCCTCTTTCTAGCTTGTGACAAGGAGATGAGGTTGGTGGCGTTTTGGAGGAGAAACTTTGTGGCCATGTCACCGTGACTCCCCCTGTGTGCTGCCCTTCCAGGTCTCTCCACTGCGCTTTGCCCTTTATCAGCTGGGATGCTTTGGTTTGGGGGGTGTGTGCTTCAAGGAGGATCTCCCCAAGGGTCTGGTTGGGAGAAGGTGACTCCAGAAAAAGGGGACTTGTGGTCAAACTAAATTAGAAGACTCTTTAGTACACTGCAGCGGGGGGGATGCTGCCAGGTATGGTGAGATGCTGTGACCCAGCGCTGGGGACTTGTAGGAGCTGCTTCCTTCTCCTTCTCCGTTCCTCTTTTGGTGCTCAAGGATATGGCTTAGTGTTGGGTGGTGTGGTGTGTTGTTTGTGGTTGTTGGGTTTTTTGTGTGGGTGTTTTTTGGTGTGGGTTTTTTGGTTGTTTTTTTTGTTTGGTTGGGTTTTTTGTTCCCCCCCCCCACCGATTGGTTGGACTAGATGATCTTAAAAGGTCCCTTCCAACCCAGGTGATTCTGTGATTCTTCCCCACCTCTCCTTGAGTTGCTTGCTCAAGTTGTGAGCTCTTTGGGGCAGGGACTGGTGGGACATCTGCCCCCCCTGCTCAGCACATGAGCCCTCGCTCTGCGGTCCAGCCCTTACGGAGCAAACAGTGCATCACGATGGATTGGCAGGGTTTGTGTTTGCTTAGGGCTTTCTTAAAATAAAGAAAAATTGCGTTGCATAATTAACGTGCAGAGGAGCCGCCCGTGTTTGATAAGAGCATCTCAGGTGACTTGCTCTTTGAAATGCTGAGCTTATTTATTGGTGTGGAAAAAAATTGCTTACCTACTGCTGTGATTCTTGAAATCCTGTTTGTACTTGCTGCGGAGAAGAGCTTTGCAACCAGGGGAGGTTGTTTTGGTAACTGGAGGCAGCTCTCAAAACACGTGACGTGGTGAGAGCAGAGACCAGCTCCGGGGCCGGGCGGGCTCGCTCGACCCGCGGTTGGCAGCGAAGGGCTTCAGGTGTTGGATCTGAAACTGCAGCTTTGCGAAAAGTAAGGGCCAGGAACATTTTTTTTCTCCAATAAAAGGACAATTGCTTTAATAAACCCTCTTCCCTGACTTCACCGGTGAAAACGCTTGCCCATTAGAGCACCAAAGTGCGTGGTAATGATAACTCCTGAGAAGTAGGTTGTGAGATTTCTGATGGCCATTACTTGACAGGACAAGGGGTGATGGCTTCAAGTTGTGCCAGGGGAAGTTCAGGTTGGATATTAGGAAATATTTCTTTCCTGAAAGGGTTGTCAGGTATTGGAATGGGCTGCCCAGGGAGATGGTTGAGGCACCATCCCTGGAGGGATTAAAGAGAAAAGTTGACTTGGTGCTCAAGGATATGGGTGGGTGGTGTGGTGTAGTGTGTTGNNTGGTGTGTTGTTTGTTTTTGTTTTTGGTTTTTTTTTTTTTTTTTTTTTTTTTTTTTTTTTTTTTTTTTTTTTCCCTTTGGTTGGACTAGATGATCTTAAAAGGTCTCTTCCAACCTAGGTAATTCTGTGATTCTTTCTGCAAAGCCTGGGGTCTGGTAGAGTCCCAGCTTTTGTTTTGGGAAGACGGGCATCCCTGGACGCTGGAACCTGCGGAGGAAGGTGGAAAAAAATTACCTGAGTGAAGCCAAAAGGTTTAATGGGATGAGCACGAAGCTGTGTAATTAACAGCCTCGTGATTGCTGAATGCTCCGAGCTGGTGATGCTCAGCCTGCACGCGTCCAGATGTTGTGGGGCTACCCCAGAGAGGCTCAGGATGTGTGGGGTGTCTGGGTGCCGGGGAGGGGGCTGGCCATGGGGTGCAGAGGGCAGGGAGCAGGAGCCACGGTGGCAGCCGGTGGGGGGGAACATCTGGGTGAGAGTCTGGGGTCGGGGGGTTTGTCATCCCAGTGGTTTTCGGGAGCAGGATCCACAGGAGAACGCGCAGAGGGTATGATCTGGGAAAGTGGAAACACCAAACCTGAGCAGTAAATGTTTACAATGAGAGGGAAGAAAAATTATTTAAAAACTTCCTTGTTTTACCTCTAAGGTCCCTCATTGTCTTCCAGGGTGGTGAGACCCTGGTCCAGGCTGCCCCGAGAAGCTGTGGCTGCCCCATCCCTGGAGGGGTTCAAGGCCAGGCTGGATGGGGCTTGGAGCAACCTGGGGTGGTGGGAGGTGTCCCTGCCCAGGGCAGGGAGTGACACTGGATGGACTTTAAGGTCCCTTCCAACCCAAACCATTCTATGATTTGAGGCTTTGGCTATCATTTTTAAAAAGGAAGGAAAAAAACCCCAATGGCCTCTTAAAGCCTTCTCCTGGAGGGTGGTGACCAGCAGCAGAAGGTCCCCCGGGCGCTAGTAGAGCCGCTCTTCTCTCGGGACGTGCGTGTTCTGCACCTTTTAAGCTGCGAGTGACTGATGATAAGGGGCTTCTTGGGGTTCCTTTTTTAATGCTCCCTTGAATGGAGCTCCTGTGGAAGTGGCCGAGTCCTTATTTTGCGACTCGCAATTACACTTCACATGGCGAACTGCATAACTCGTTTGGAAGACTTATGCCTAGTCATTGCTTTATCCTAATCGGCTTTGGCTTTTCCCAACAACAAAGTGAGCTTATTTTCCTAAGCTGAAACAACTCCGCTCCCTTTGTTCCTCTCTCTTATTGTCTCATTCCTTTCATTCTGTTTTACTGCCAAAGTTTTGTTTCATTAGGCCTACAAGTCATTTCCAATCCAGTGGGCTGCTACAATGAGGCCTTTATGGCTCAGCTGCCGCGGTTCCCATGTCCCTTCTGGTCCCCAGCCAGGACTTGCTGTTCAACATGGGATTTTAACCCTTTGGCTGCCCTGAGGCCACCTCGGTGGGCTTCAACCAGGGCTGAGGTGTGGGTTGGAGGCACCTCCAGGGGAGGTGGGATCCAAACGGTTGCCCGCGCTCCTTAATTGATGCCTTAACGGGGTTGGGCTCCAGGTAGGCTTTAAATTCTGTAATGTAAATTCAGGCTGTAATTTCTGTCATGTCTTGGTGGGAACGGCCCTTGAGGTGAAGAGGCTGCTGTGTCCTTCCAGCCCGTTTCCAGCAGGATGGGAGCAGAGGGATGGAAAAAGGTACTTTTCACTTGTCTTGAGTGAGGGGACCAGCCCACGTATGACTGGTTTTGTAGAAAAATCATGTTTTCTTGTATGGGAGAGAATATATCAGATCTATCAGATATAAATTAACTTTTTTATTATTATTATTTTTTTGGAAAAAGAAGGGTGGTTTTTGAAGGAGATGTGTGAAATAGTTTTGTGGACAAACAGTATTTTTGCATGTCGTTATTCCAGGCTGCTGGCAAGGCAGCGCCGGTGCCGCCGGCCCCAGCTGTGTGGCTGCGGCTCAAAATCTCAGTTGGCTCTACATTTTTTTATTTTTTTTCTTTTGCAACAATCCTTCAAATGACTCTTCGGGAAGGGGGGCTGTGGCATTTGCTTTACGTTTTAAATTTTCAGATGCAATTGGAGCAGAGGAGTATGCAATAGTTGTGTTTTCTGTTTCTGGCTTGCCACCAGGACCCTCAGACAAATCCTAGGCATGTTTCTGCCTTTGCTTGGAGTGTGTTTCCTCAGGAATGGCTTTTAAGGCTTGGAAATGTTGAAACAAGACAGGGTTTCTTGAATTACCTCTCTGGCTCCAAAGCGTTTTGTACCGTCACTTGTTATTTCCCGTGAGATGCAGAACAGACCCGTGGAATAATAACATCTAGCTTTTGATTTGGTTGTTGGTTGGGTTTTTTTTTATGTTTTGGTGGTTTTTTTTTTGTTTGTTTGTTTGTGGCTTTTTTCTGGGAAACTGTTGAGCTTTTGAAAACTTGTGACTTTCTCATCTCTTCCTTCCGTGGCCATGACTTGCCAGGGGAGGAGAGCCACTTGTCCACCCCATAATACTGTACCAGTACTATTTAACATCTTTGTTGGAGACATGGACAGTGGGATAGAACGCACCCTCAGCAAGTTTGCCAAAGACACCAGGGTGGGTGTTGTGGTTGGCACGCTGGAGGGAAGGGATACCATCCTGAGGGACCTGGACAGGCTTGAGAGGTGGGCTAGTTCAAATGGCATGAAGTTCAAACAAGACAAGTGCAAGGGCCTGGGAGGGGGC
>VZRU01018974.1:94242-113413 GCA_013398155.1 Pedionomus torquatus | reverse complement strand
GGAATAGGGGAGATTTAGATTAGATGCTAGAAAGAAATTATTTCCTTTGAGGGTGGTGAGGCACTGGAACAGGTTGCCCAGAGAAGTTGTGGCTGCCCCATCCCTGGAAGTGCTTAAGGACAGGCTGGATGGGGCTTAGAGCAACCTGCTCTGGTGGGAGGTGTCCCTGCCCATGGCAGGGGGGGGTGGAAGTCGATGATCTTTAAGATCCCTTCCAACTCTAACCATTCTATGATTCCATGATTCTATGTCCCTGCATATTGCAGGAGGGGATTGGACTAGATGACCTTTAAAGGTCTCTTCCAACCCAAACTATTCTATGATTCTAGGAGTTTCATTTTTCTATACTAATGATCGGTTTAATCCCATTTATTGGAGATTTTCACTAGCTTTTCTTTAAAGATCATTTTTAAGTCTTCTAAGTGGTTTGAGAAAATTACAACATATTGGTAATATGGGAGATGGTATACACAAATGACTGAGTAGCATGAAAGCAGAGTTAATTTCATCCCTCACTATCACTCTTATAGAGCTGTATTACAAGTGCCTTTGGCATCCCATAGCTAAGGATCAAGGAGATGTGATGAAAAAAAAATCTGCTGCTAAATAGTTGCATTATTTAACAGAATTCAATTCTGCAACAATACATTTAAAGCTGAATGCTAGTGCTTTACTGAGTGGCACAATTTCGGTATTACATCCACAGCAATAAGGCTGAGATGCTTTTTAAAACAAAATACTTTATCAATTTTTTTTTTTAAACATAGCACACTGAAAGAAAATCAAACCCTAACCTCATTCTTTTGAAATCAGCTACTGTGTTGCACTGGAAACAAATCTCTTATATGTCATTGTCCGGTATTTGCTACAAATTTTCTTACTGTCTCCACATCTTCCAAGGTTCTGTCCACATGTAAATATTTGTCATTATTTGTCAATATTTATCAATTGTTTGCTTACTATAATAATCATGAGAATGCTGTACTATATCTGAAATAAATATTATCATTTATTCACTTTATCTTTAGTAGTGAACTATATTTCTGCTCCATAATCAAGCTGCTTCACACTATGATGAGCAACAGCCTGTCTTTCAGAGGAGAGAAAGTGTGCTAGCCCAGAAACTACACATATCTTGTGCTGTTTTCACTGGTTTTATTAAAGATTATAAATATTCCAAAGGATGGTATTGCACACCCTTGCCTGTAACATTGCATGTTTGTTGCTGACTGAGTCCAGGTAGGTAGTCTTGCTGCAGGTTCATAGATGTCATGCCATGGCTTGGCATTGGTTAAGGAATAGTATGACTGAGAAAGAGCCCCATACTGAAATGGAGTATCACAGAAATAATTCTGCATATGCTTGAAGTATATGTTCAGTCCATGACAGACAGCCCTTAGACTGGTGAATACAATGGTAGTGTATACCCAGCAATAAACTAATTTCTGGGATTTTCCTAAACTGCAGAAAATGCTTAGCTAGAAATGTGTCTGGGTTTCAGTGAAGCTGTTGAAATGAGGGCACTATATGTTTGGAAAAATCATTCACATTGGGTAGGATAGCAGCATGCAAACTACAAAATCATTCAAATACTCTTCACCCCCAAGTCTTCAGAGGAGTATTCCAGTGTTTCTTTGAGACAAACCGAGAGAGTAATCTCTAAAGGTAGTGTTTTCTACTGCTACTGTAGAAAACACTGAATACTGTAGATATCAAAAGTAAAAGAAAACCCTAGCTATGTAAACACAGACTTTTTTTACTGAAGTACCATAATTGCTTAGTACAAAGCGCAAAGATAGGTGGCAAATAGAAAGGCATGAAGGAAGCTCTTCTCAAAACTGCTAAGGGAAGGATGCCAGCCTTGGACTCATTAGGCATATTTATTAATTACAGCATAATTGCATTAAAGGAAAATTAAGACTGTAAAGTAAAGCAAGAAAAAGTTAAGAAGAGCTAGAATTAAAGTGGCATGTGTATTCTTAATTCATCCCTTGTGTGTGTGCTTTAATTACATGATCACATGCTATCTTTTTTTTCTCTGGACCCCAGCTTCATTCAGTGCTCATGGCTCAGCTCCCAAGTCTCTAATGACTGTTTTGAAACTGAGGTTCTTTATTCTTTTTTTAAACATGTTCTCTTTCACTGTATGTGAAAGCATGTTTTCCTCATGTATGTGAAAATGTAAGACTCTGGCACAAAGGGTATCCCTCCCTATCTATAACCATGCATTGCCCAGTTTTAAAGATGGCATGCCTACACTTTTTTCCAATAATTGGCAGTCTGTTCTTAACCTGAGTGAAGATATGTATTTCTCTTGTGATAAATCTTCCAGAAACAGATATGACTTGTTACTGAGGAATATAATTTTAAAAAAAAAAAAAATCATAAACACTTCAGCCTGAATTGTTAACATTTGGTAAATTCAGAAGCATCTGCAATCCAATCATGAAACAGGGGTGATAAAATTAATTACCGGCAGCAATTCCAGCTCTATGATAATGATCTACTGCAAAACACAAGGAATTGAACATAAACCTTTTCAGGTCACACAGTAAATATGTGAACTTTCTATCAGCAATATCATGGATGCAAAAACTATATTTTTTCCACAGAGAACTGGAAAATGCATCCTTCAAGATCTGTTACAAAGATAAAATATACAGGGATCAAGAAAACATCTAAACTAAAAATATCCTGGGAGACCACCGGTTGGGAAAGTACTGCATTTTCTTACCCTGGTCTTACCCTTCCCTAGGTCTCTACCTCAAGCACATGTACCTTTCCTTTTTTTTCCTCAAACTATAGTAGTCTTTCACTTTTGCTAGCTCTTAGCTTTGGGACTCTGTGTTTCCCTGGGCAACAGAATTAACTGTATATGGGGCGTAAGACACTCCAGAGGGACAGTGACTTTCACCCTGAGGTTGTTCAGATCATCATTGGGGATAGCACTCTGAAGATGTACCCTTCTTGTCCCCAGACCTGTCCCATCCATCTGGAGGTTATCCATCTTTAGATACTTAATACACACACCTGGGCACTCACACCCATTCTCTAATGTCTGATCCGGATCTTTGCCCTTGCAGAGCAAGCAGTGTATATTTGTCACAGGAGTCAGAACACAGCTTGGAAAGAGTGAAACTCTTAAACCTTACCTTGTTTCTATGACACATAGATTCTCCTTTGTGTCTTAATCTCTTGTAGATAACTGTGATCCTGGTCTGCATGGAGCGTAGGGCTGACCCAGTTGAGTTTGTTCTTATGTTGCTGGTAGCAAAGACTGGCTTTAATAGAATCCTGTTCCAGGGAGGTGGTCAGTACAGCACAGCCCCAGCAGGAATGGTGCAGGGAGTGGTTACCGTTAGCTAGAAAAGGGATGGAAGGTAATATTCATGTGTGGACAGAAAATGTACATGTTCCACTGTTTCCTTTTGGATTCCTACCACCAGGTGGAAAACAAAAGGTTTTCCTCAGATTTAAGAACAAGCACAACCATCTGAGTGGCTCAATGTTTTTCTAAATGCCTCTACCCAGTTTTATCTACTTTATTTCCAGCAAATTGCAAAGCAGTTTTATATGTGTGGCTGTGAACCCTTCCCCTCCCCCAACCCTGATGTATTTTGACCTACACATGTAGAAACATATAATAAAGAAAGACAATACCAATACCGTACAGTGGTACTAGATCTCTAACTACAGGCACTGTGAGAGACGTTACGGCTGTATGAAAGGAAATTTGATATTTGTAACTACCATCACAGAACTGAAGTTGTGACTTACAGTTGGTAGAACATAATTAACTTAAGGGTAGTAGAATAAAAGTGACAAAAGGATCAGGAAGACTCTAGAAGCATGTTCCATTATGAAATTATGGCTCTATGGCTCTTCTTTGGAACCCATCTCCTTGCAAATAAGAGTCTCTGTTTAAAATTCACTCTTGTTGAGTGTTACATTTCACTTCCTTATGTAGTATGGATACATAAGTAGGGTTTTTCCTTTGTTGTTAACAAAACGTATGTTCAATGTAGTCTAACAAATCACAGCTTTCAAGGATTCAAGCAAAATTCACACAGCATACAGGACTTTACATGTGTGCTTTCTGAAAGGCACTGTTAGAACTATATGAAAGCAAGACAAGAAATTTTTTTTTTAACTTTCACCTCTGAGAGAAAGTTTGAGTTTACCACAGGAGAAATTATTGTTCTCGTCTCATGTGCAACTAGACACATTTTGAGTTAACCACAAGGTCTGAATTCAAAGCTGATGTGTGCTGATATTTGGCAAGTTAATCATGGTCAAACTTCACTACTAAGGCAGAGCTACCCCCTCCTCTATACTTACCAGCTAGCACACCTTTTTAGGACTTTCTTCTTCCTGCCCTCAAGTGGACACTAATTGTTAGTGCACCTGTAAGGTAAAAAAAGTGCCATAACATTGTACAGAACTGGCAGCATTTAAGGAATCTTGCACTGTTTCATAACAGCTTTTTCTATGAAAGGTTTGGATTAGCATAAACTCCCTGATCTGAAGGGGAATGGTGAGGGGTGACTCCAATGCAATAAATAAATAAAATCCTGCAAGTTTTCTGAGACAGAATTTTCCTAATAAATCAACATTTTATTCAATAATAAATTGCTTTTTAACGGTGTTTTGTTGTTGTTGTTTTTTTTTTAGGTAGTCACTTTTTACATTTTCTGTTTTAATAGTTTGTGAGAAAAAGTCTTCAGCACACTGACGCAGAAATAACAACATAGGAACAATATTGTCTGAGCTCTTTTAAAAATTGGCTACAGCATCCTCGTGTGGAGATACTCTAAGGTGAAACAGGCTACCTTGCTCAGACTCTCAAAGCACAGAACCTGTATCTACACTCAACAGTCCACAGATCTCTCAGGATTCATCAAGTCCAGGTTTCCACACTTGCGCTTCTGTCAGCTTGTGGGTTTTAACTTTTGATATTTCTGTACCTTTCATTTTGCACTATTCTGTCTGGAAGACAAGCAGACAGTCTTTTTGTCATGAGTCATAGAAGATTAAAATAGCCACTGTTATTTTAATTACAGGGGACAATAAATAATATTTGACTGAAAAAGCTAAACTGCTATATATACCCAAATGTTTAGCTAAATATATGACATGCACACCCAATATTACTTTGGCTGTTCATACCCAAATCTATGGATTGTAACATTTTCTTTCCTAAATAAGTGACAATGAATATTTTTGTTCAGTGATATTAACCTCTGTATATTATTAAGTTTTTTGAGAGTCAGTTGCTTTTTCTAAATTTTGTTTTTATTTCAAATCATAAATTAAATAATTCATATAGCCAAATAACTCATATAGCTTTTTAATTTATTTATAAGGTTTACCATTAATTTCTACTACTCTTAACAAGAAATCTGAAAGCTGCATGGTACTGGTTTTGTATATGTACTGAATAACTTTGATTTTCAGAATTGGCTGCTGTCTTCAAATACTCTGAATTAAGAATGGGCATGTTGCTCTCAATCACAGAATACACTGAGTTTGTTGTTTTCATTAACATCCCTGGCAGTAAACTCTCTGCCCAGGGTATCAGTGGTGAGCAATGGTGAAGTGGTGCTAATTCAGCTAAACAAAATATAGTGAGCCATAACCTCGGGTTGCTCACACCGGCATAGCACCACTATAGTCAACACAGTTAGGTTAGCTAAAGTTAATATTGGTTCATTATATGCAAAATCTAGAGGTATTCACAGGGATCTAATTAAAATTATGGGAGTTACTATCTAGCAATACCATTTACTTTATCATCAGCCATGTCTCAGTGCTTAGCACCACCACTTGTAAACATCTTTCCAGTGCTGCAGATGGAAAGTTTCGTACAACGTGCTGTTTCTGCTTCTTTTTTTCACACAGATATGCATGTTATATGGCAGGTTTTCTCTCTTCCAAAGAATGCTTTCAGGCTGAAGTTCTCTCAGAGATGTCAAAGGTAAGTACAAAACTCAAACTGGTCAATATCCGATGATCCAGATGAAACAATTCCACTGTGGGGTCAGTGTGTTGATTTTGAAGCCTGTGTTCCCCACAGAATTGGTAGGCAACAGCTGGTGTCACAGAGTATTAGCTTTCTGCATTTGACTCTTTGGTTGATTTTTTGCATGTATTTCAAATTAATTAGCTAAAATTTCTGCTGCTTATAACAAATGAGACTTGGACCATGAAACTGAAACTTGTAATTAATGACCTTTCTCAAGTTTATTTTGTTTTGATGAAAACCCCATAGATATTCATGTACTGTTTTGGTGTGTTTCTGTCAGACACAGGGAATTACTTTTGAGAGGGTGTCCTCCTTGAGTAGAGCCATATTTGCACTTGCAGAACATGCAGAACTGTACTACTGCATAGCCATGCACGATTTGATATAAACAAAGCATTTTAGTTCAGAGTGCCTGGGGACATTTCTTCCTCCAACAGCAGGATGTGTTGAGGACTATTCCAAATCTTCAGCTTATGTGACCAGCAAAGCTCCATGTGTTCATCAAAGCTATGCCAATTTAGTCAAAACTGATAAAGGGGTCCTAAAATTTTGGAGGCTTTGCCTTTCCAAATGGGGGGTCAAAACACCTATTGATTCTACCCGGTAACTAAAGAAACAGAAACTGCTTTTAAACACACATTACATCTTGCATCAGGCACCATTTTATGTGTTTGCATGAATACCATTTAGAGGAGGTCAAAGCTATTCCAGAGTGTGTATGTTTCCTGAGAAAGGGCATCCCAGTGATGCGTTAACATATAGTCTGATTCATGCTGAATCAATGAAGTAATTTAACTGTTGTGAGCCTGCGGCCAATGATGCATAAATCAAAAGATGGGGCCTCACATCATTCATGCTCATACTCTGTCAACATGATCGCTGCTGCATTCCCATTATTTGTTGTCATCACTTTCATGACTGTCTGATGGTTTGTTTATTATAACTACCTAGAGAGTGTTTTGCCTAAAAGTAGTCCTCTCCAGATTAGAACACAGTACATCACCAGTTTCTGACTGAGAAAATATGGGCATTCATAGGTTGCAGTTTGCTAATTTTAGCCACTCACTGGTAATTCTGCTGGTTTGGCAATTGGTTGTCAGCACTGAAAGGTCTGTGGTGCAGAGGGCTGTGCAACTTCGTTCAAGCTGTGTCTTGATGAGATGAATTCTAATGAATCTCTCCTCTACATGCTGAAGCTTAATCCCTATTCAGAAGGGATTAGTATTCAAATTTATCATAGAATCAAGAGTGATTAGTGGTCTATCACGTACAGTATGTCATGGAATATTCACTGGAAAGCTGGGACATTACTTGTTTATTTTTCTGGTTTTTATGATATTCCTGGACTTAGCAGGGTGGTCTTTCTGGCTATTGTCATTTGCCATTAGAAATTAGTGATTAAAATGTTGTGAGGAGCTTGTAGAGAAAACCTTGTGTCCGGCTGCCCTGTGCGACACTTAGCAGCTGTATGCAAATGATGAGAAAAGTTCTTCGTTTCCTGGGGGAAGGTCAGTATGAATTCTCGTTGGGTGCATTGGCTCAGTAGACGTAGTTTTGATCCCGCCTGTCTAAAGAAGTTTTTAATGGGACGTTTGATCACAAGCATGCACTACAGTGGAAAGCTTGTAATGGAGCATTTGACTGAAGAAGACTTGCAGATGCAGGATATGGATAGTCAATAAAAATGCTCTTTTGATGTTCCTCTCTCAGTAAAAATGGAGCTAGGTTTCTTCCGTAACTTGCACAAGTTTGAATCCTCTGAGGGATTAGATAGAAGTAGTTTATAGAAGAAGAAAAAAGAATAGTTCAATTAAGTTAGTACACCACCAACCAGTTCAGACTGGCAGTGGTTGCAACTGTGAATCAAATAGCTCCTAAATTCAGAATAACACTTCTTACGTGAAATTTCAGCATAGGAGTCTGTCATTGACTAATGACCTTGTAGTCCTGCAAGGTTCTGTATGTGCATTTCTGGAGCATCTTTCCTTTTCCTTATTTTCCTTCACAGTTCACACAATGGGAAGAGTAGGATATTACAGGTTATCTCAAACAGATAGGGGTTATAGAGCACAAACAAGAGCAACATTTTTTCCCATTTCTATTTAAAACGTAAAAGTATACTGTTTTCTGGACACTCGTTACAAATTTTTCATCTTTGTTCATTCATCAGCTGGCAATACTACCTCTGCAAACAGCTGATTATATTGAAGGAAGCAGGACAGCCAGGCAAATTGGAAGCCATAAAAAGGATGAGAAAAAGCTCTAAGAGGTGTGACATTCCTATTACAGCTAACCATGCTGTATCAGCTGCCTGGTCACACTGAAGCCAAAGCCAAATAAGTGTGGATTAGACATATCTTCTCCCCCTGCATAGTCTCCAGTTGCAGCCTCACTACAAAGTCATATTTAGTTAAATGAGAAATATCATACAGTGTATGCTGAAGCTGGAGAGCTAGCAAGCTAACCACCATTAACAAGCAGTCATTTCATACCTCAGAGTGTAGAATTAGATTACAGTATTTGCTTAGCTTCCTGAATGTTGTGTTCAGGCTGTGAAAAAGTCTTCTAAAAGTCTACTGAATGATGGATATTTCAAAATAATTCTTCATTTATGGAAGATTCCTGATGAAAATATATGAGGGAACAAAGAATGCAAAGGGTCTACAGGAGAGAAGACAATGTGAAGAGCTACAAATGTGTTAGAAGACATTCTGACAAGAGATGAAAAAGGAATTCCAGTTGGAAATACTGTCCTTCAAGAGTGAAGACATTTTGAATAAGCATCAGGAAAGAAGATGAGAGAATGCATCACTTACAGTGACTGGTCTCACAGTGGACAAAGATGTAGCTCACTTTCACTGGATAGGTGAGCTGTATCTTTGTCCACTGTAAGACAATACAATTCAAAAAGACAACGTGACCTACCACTGTTAATTGCCACCATCTTTATGAACCCTAGCAGAAACAGACATTTTGATCCATTTCAACATGTGTATCAATGACTAGATTGTGCTCTTCTGCTTAAGGGAAGGGACTAAAAGACTTTGCAAGTGTGAAGGATGAGAACATGAATATATCTATATCAAGAAATGGGTAGAGAGCTCTTTGTAACTAGTGGGATAGTGTATGGTAAACAAAAGATGAAGGACCACTCTAAATCATTCTTGAAACCTTATTTCTGAGCACAGGTTAAGCACCTAACTAAAACTATGGCACCTGACGAGTAGACTATTCCTGACTTAGCAGCTTCCTCTCTCTCACTGGAGGTTTATACCTGGCAAAATACCTTGTTAATACATGCTGTACTGCTGTTGTGNAACATGTAGGAAAATCAGCTTCCAGTGATTATCATGCTCTCCTCTCAGAGAGGTTCTTTTTCAAAGGGATCTATAGACTGTAATAACAGGAAAATAAAAAAAAAAAAAAAAAAAAAAAAAAAAAAAAAAAGCAAAAATAATGGCCATCTTATGTGCCCTCAAAACATCGTTGTTCAGACAGCATACCTCAGAGAATCTCCCCTCCCCTGCTGCTGTGGTTTTATTCTTATTCTTAGTGTGATTCTGAGTGTATAGACATACAACCAAATAATATATATATAGGGATTTAGCTAAATCGCTTTTCTGGGTAATCATTGATTAATCTTGGTAGCGTGAAGTTAATATAGCTAAAAAGGAGAATGAAAGGAAAAAAAAGCTTATAGAAGGGTGTCTTCTGTTTCTCTTTTACACCTTTAAGAGAAAACTTCATAATTTGATGTTGAATAAGTACAGAGAGTTAAAACAGTAGCAGCTCTGAGACAGCCTGTGACGGAGAGGTCGTGGTAAGAAATAACAAAGTTAAACTCAGCAATACTATTTATCATCCAATTATAAAGTTTATTACAGTGTGGTCTGCCGCTCTATTATGTTCATGTTGTGTAAACAGTAATCTTGTTCATTGCATAAAGGATACTGATTGCTTTACAGGTGCCTCACATTATTTGGAGTACGTTACCTAAGTCTTGGTTACATTACAGCCTGTTGGCACCACAGCTGGCTCTGCTAATGCTAGCTCTTATGGATTATACTGTCTTTATCCCCTGACCAGGTATTAATAGAGTTTCCTCAGTAACCCACAAGTGATTAATGAGATGAGAAGATAAAATACTCCACCTGCTGCAGCAGCCATGAAAACTGAATTAATGAGTAAGGAAAAATGGGAAAAGCAGTCTCAAGGCTTCAGTGTACTGAACAAGCCACATCAGCTGTTTATTTGCCTCAGCTCCTAATGATGTTGTTTGTGAACGAGCTAGTGTTTCCTGAGTTAGACCACTAGCAGTCAGTCAATCCAGGAAAAATTATGCATTGCTATGATAATTACTGTATACCATCAAAATCCCTATCTGTTTTCAGGACTATAATCTTAGAAAAAATGCCTTATACTCATAACTCTGATGTGTAGTATTTAAGAAGAGTGCACTACCTATTAAAATACAGAGCAGAACAGTAGGGTCTAGAGAATGTGCATTGGATATAATTGATATATGTTTCCTGAATTTTGTTTTTTAATATGAAAACAAACACCTTTATTACATTAAGCAATTTAAGAACCATAAACTTGGGTTCAGACTGTGTGACTAGCAAAATATGGAATTATTTCAAATATATCAGTAATTTAATCTGAAATACATTATATTCAAAACAATAATTCTCATCTTAAAATTGGATCCATTAATTTTACCTGTTATGTTTACATTAATGTAAATCTTAGTAACAGAAATCCAAACAGAATCCACTAGTATTTTACAAAACAAAGCAGCAATGCTGTACCCTCTTTAAAGAAGTAAAATTTTCAGCATACTCTGCAAAGGAATCAAGTCAAACTGTTGAACCCAAAGGGTTCATAGAAGATACTGACTGAAAATGCAGTCACCACTCCTGTTGCTTATACGAGCAATGTGTCTCAGCAGCCAGGTGGATGGAAATGTAAAGACTTTTACATTTTAAAATCTCCCATTTAAAACTAGTTTATCAACTTCAACTTTTTCTTTTTTTTTTTAAGAGCTACAGAGTTTTAAAGACATCATTTGCAGCTGATTTTTTAAACCAACACTTGCAGTTTTCAGTGAACAGTCAGAACTGACATCTGCAAGCGAGAGTTCTCGCACTCAGCTACTGACTGCCAGCAGTCTCTCCACTTTCATTTCCATGGAAACCGGGCAAGGAAAGTTTGTAGAAAGTTTATATTTTTTTAATTTTTTTAAAAATTCTTATTATATTCACCCAACAACTCAACTTGCAAGGATGGGAATTAGCCCACATCATCCAGAGGAGCTCATGTGTGATGGGTGCCTTTAGTAGACGGAGTCCAAAGATGCTGCAAGATCTAGAGTTCATTGACTGGAACTCCCTATTGTGACATTTTTACTCTTTTTTATTTTTTTTCTTTACAGATAAATGTCAAAACCTTTGGTGTTTCAGTAGCAGTTTTGATCCTTAGATGCAAGTTAAACAGAGGGCTAATAGAAAGATGTAGATTACTTGGGTAGAGTTTTATGTCCAGTTTCTGGACTCCAGTTACAGTATAGCTCATTGCAAACATACATGTATTAGAGATGGTAGTTATTCAATTCAGAGCTTTCTGGTATCAGAAAGAGACACTGCACTAACACAGGCTCTAAATCTGTTCTTGTTCATCCCAGTTTATAGCTGAATGCCACTGAAGACACAGGTTCTGATTATGAAGTCATTTATTTCTTATTCACCTCATACAGTTGTACATCTTCACTGATGTACAGCTGAATTAACCCATTCCAGATTTACCTGAAAATTAGATCCATTTCAATTCCATTTAAGAATCATGATTGTCATCAAGTACTTTACAACCATCATAACACAGAATTTGGCAGTCATCTCAATGACAATACTGAAACTGCTCAAGCATAGTATTACTGCAAGTTCTAGAAACCTATCCATCATAGCCAAATGAATCTCTCGGAATCTATTTAGACCTATACAATAGTAAACACTATTTGTAAATTAAAAAACTCCTAAAAATAAATGTTATTCACTTTCTCTACAGTCTTTATGACAGTGCTGAATCTCATTAGTCTACTGTTTTCAGCAGCCTAAGATATTCAAGAATTCCAGAAGTGGCTGGATTAATCAGGTGTCAGTGAATATGTTAAGATGAATAATGAAAAAAGAAACCAAGAACTTATGAAAGTATTCTGATGGTTGGTAATAAAAAGTTCAGCAATTATTTGATCATATTGCTGAATAATTAAAAAAACCTGGAAATTTATTCAAGAAAAAAATGTCAAAATTTGTATTATGAATAATTCATAATGAATAATTCATCCATCTCTGCACTATATAGAAATGTTCTTGCTATTCTGCACATACATTTATACCATTACTTTAGAGTTTCTGTTCCAGTGGCTCCAGGCAGTGTTCAGCAGCTGAATAAATCCAGGACCACATCAACCTTCCCATGCAAACGAGAAGAGCTAGTAAACAATGTCTGCTTGTGACAGCCCAATTGACACTCACACCATGCTAGTCCGGTCTGACGATGTGTGTACAAGAGCTGTGCTCCCTCGACAAGGGTGGTTGTTGGGGTCTCTAGGGAGAGCTTCAGTCACAGCCAATCACAAGATTTTTGAGGTTACACCCCCTGTTCAAATGCAGAAACCTTTCACCAGTCTCCTCCCTGGCTTTGTCAAGCAAGGCTTTTATTTCCTTTCCTGGGAGTCATCTCTCTCTCTCTGCATCACACTGAATTGAAATAGCTCTTGTGATACTCACCACCTTGTGTTTGTATCTCTGAGCTGCTTCTGAACACATAGACCAGAAGTCCACCTGCCATTGAGTAACATGTTCTATGCAGATTTTTCAAAGTCGGATCTTCCACTCACTACTAAACGCTGCTGCACTCACATCAACAACCTCTTGGTACAGTACACTATGGACCTCATCCATTAGCTATATTCTCTTGGAAAAGAAAACAGTATTTCAGAGATGCTTTACAGTTGCTCTTACAACTTAAACAGCTTTGATTTTAGGACATCTACAACTTGAATTTCTCCTTGGACAACAGCTGTGGCCATAAAGTCCACTGAAACATTTTTACTTCAACTCATTTGTCTTATTACTTTTACTAATCTACACATGAAGCTACATTACATATAGTAATGTAAAACATCGTGGTCTTTTTGTTTACAAGGAAACAGTGCATGTAGTGCCTGCAGGGAGTCTTTTCTAGATGCAGAATAGCAGACAACAGAAACTTCCAAATACTTCCCTTCTAATTTTGATGTTTCAATTATTATTTGGTGGTTTGGATAGTTGTATTTTATCAAGTAGAAAATCTGGCAATTTTAACTTCTTTTTTCAAAAATGCAATTCACAATGGTAGTGTTCTCTGTCAGATTTCCCTTTTATGTAATTTTATAAGTTTATTGTGATAGCATTCAAAAGGCTGCACCTCAAAAGTTCTATAACATATGGCATATATTTAACATTGCTTGTGAATTAAAAATAGCAGCCTGCCATCTGCCTTTGTGAGCAGATTTTATCAAAGTCTAAATGAAAATCTCAAAGATGTGAATGTTGTCAATTAAAATATGAAACACTCAGGTTCATGACAGGGTAAAAGTGCTCAGACTTACCTTACTTGAACTTAAGTCTCTAAAGCTTAGCCACCATGTTTAAGTATTTACTTTATACAGGAATAAAACATCACATTGAGCATCAAGAGCAAGTCTTGTTTAGAGAAAATCTAAGCTTCAGAAGTCAACCTATTGCCTGTTAGTTCATCGGATATGAACTGTTTGAAAAGGTGTGATATTAGTAATTTTCACTTATGCTACTTACTTAAATGAGCATTTCTATAAAATCTCATTAAATCTTTTCAGTAGCTATTAGCTGATGGGTTCATAGTTTTAGTTGTACCAAACCAATACAGTATCAGAAATACCTTCCCCCAGTCTTCTCTACCTATGGAAGTTAGAGCTACTAATAATTGACTGTTGCTTTATTTTTAGCTTCAGGGTTGTTGGTTTTTTTTGCCAAGCATGTAGATGTTTTTTACTTTTTTAAATTAGGTAAACTCTAAATGAAAATCCACTTTAAAATAGAAAGTCAAACCATTTCATTTTGAAAATGTCAAAATGAAAGACTGAGATTTTAAAAGAAATTTCCCTCTCTCTCAATCTCATTTTTTTTTTGGCTAAAATTACCCACTAACATGTCAAAAGATATAATGCTAGCCTGGCTAACACTGTCTGCCCATAGCATTCTTATTTTTGTGACCTTCTGGCTTGATTATTGCAATCTTTTGCCTGAATTACTTTTAACTGGTGCACCAGGACCTATCAATTGAGAGGTGTTCCAGAATTTTGGCACCATCACCTGCTGGGACCTGTTGATTCTAGAATATAACTCAAAATATACACTGTAACAGTGCACAGTAATAGAAACAAAATCACAGATCTGCTCTCAGCTGCGCTCTGGATATGCTTTCTATTGGATGTAAATATTTTTTGTCAATTTTGCACTCATTACTGAAGTTTTTTATGCACTTTTTAAAATGATCAAGCTTTTTGATAAACTAAGAAAGAAAGGAAAGAAGCATCACCTTTTGTTTCGACTTTCAATATGGAACAGAGCTTCAGGTGTCATAGTGAGACTATGCAGTGTCTAAAAGTGTTTATGACATCCCACGAGATGTGATACTGAGAAGACAGAAGCTGGTCAATATTTCAGTCAATTTCTCCTTCCCTTGCTCATGTATGATACCATATCATACAGAAGGCTCCTAATTCAAGAGAAACAGACCAAAAATTCAGGTGCAGGTAATCTGAATTTTGTCTCCTTTCATTGCCCTGAACTGAATTCTCTCAAAAAGAAGTATTCAAGATCAAGATCTGGAATCTGATTGCTGTACAAAGATAGAATCATACAGTCACACAATACCAGGTGAAAGAAACCTCAAGGATCGCCTGGTCCAACCCTTTTTTGCAAAAGTATGATCTAGACAAGATGGCCCTACACCCTGTCCAGCTGAATCTTAAAAGTCTCCAATAGTGGGTAATCCATCACCCTGGGTAGTCACTGCTTGTTCTCATTATGAAAAATTCTCCTCTTGCGTCCAATTGGAATCTTCACTGTATTAAATTGTACCTCATCTTTCCCATGCAACTTCTTTTAAAAAGGGAGTCTAGACAAGATAATATAAATTCAGTGCTCAGTTTCTTCTCAGCATTTTTAGTAAAACTTCAGTGCCTTCAAAGAATAGAATGAAATTAGATTGATATAAAAGAAGTGTAAGCAAGTTTGGTTTTCACATGGAAATTCTTGAGTCTTTTGACTTGAGGTGCTTTTGAGTAGCACCAGGAAATAAGGAAGTATTGAGTTGCAACCAACATATGATCTAGTTAACAGCACTTTAAATCAGTCAAAATAGGTTTGGTATAGATATAACTAAGGAAGTATTGGAGAAAATTTTATGCTTTATGTAGCTGAGGGAAAAGAAAAGTTTTACAATCTTATTCTCTGCAGTAATTTGAGCAAAGAGCATGACTCTAAATATGTGTCATTAGGGAAAAATACTTCTTCATGAAAGAGAGTTTTCTCTTTGTGAAGATGCATTGGTACCAGATAGTGTCTGGCAACAAAACTCTTTGAATCAGTTACCATAAGACAGGAAAAAAATATTCTTGAAAAAATGGAAAAGTAACTCAAAATTCACCCTCAAAGCAAGGAGGGGAAAGTGGAGATATGAATAAATAAGAAGATCCTACATTAAGCACTCGAGGAAAGTCATGTGGCTGTAAGAGCTACTATTCTTCCTTTGCATATTCTTTTGAAATACATTTTGATAAATGCATTAGATCAAATGCATTGAATTTTCACGGCCTGCCAAGTCTAGCATATCAATGTCCTCTCAGAAACAGTGAATTTGTTTGGCTGCAAACCTTTAATGCCCCCTCTGTTGGACTGCATGAACTTTCAGAGTTTTACAGTTCCGCCAGCCTAGACTTGTTTGCTTATTTATTATCACCTTGTTTGGCCCCACCAGTTAAATAAACAAACAAAACCAGAAGAAAAATAGAGCTCTGAAAATTTTTGTCATGGATCTAGAAAAGCTCTTGCATTATTTTCTGTGCAAGAAAGGAAACAGCAACTTGAGGCAAAGAGGGGCTTTGTAGTCAAAACACAGGACCAGGAGTCGGGAGACAGGCTCTAATTCCAGGCTTCAGTTGCTATGGGTGACCCATGTGATTACAAGCCTGGTTTCTTCTTACCTGATACTCAGACTCATTGATTCATGATTCAGATGCAAGTAGAACCAGGCTCCTAATCTTGCTTTGTATCACTTCTTGCCATTTGGAAAATGGGCATGCTGTTTAACCCCATAGAACATACTGTGACCTTCATAACTATCCTTGAAGGGCTTTGGGAAGAACAAAATCATTTGTGATTTATGCAGTTGATATGTGTGTAGCTGACACAAGTTTTTTAAAAAAATGACTTATGTATATGTAATTTTTAAAGCATTCCATACAGGCCTAGGTAGACAATAAACTTTTTTGGATAAATTTACCTCCTAATAATCTTTCTTAATGAACTCTTCCCCATTTACTTCCAAATATCATGCCTGTTCTGTTTCTTGATATTTTTTATTTCACTATACTGAAAACATATGCTAAACTAAAAGAAGCAGTTGTAATATATATTTCCTAGGCATATCTGCCAGGAAAAAAGAAAAAAAAAAAAAAAAAAGCTCTAAACCAGGAAGTCTTTTACTTGGAAGTTCTCTTCTTCCTTTCCATATTTCTTAACATTTGTTGGGAAACTGGAAGCATCATTTTTCTGACTTCAAGAGTTTGACGTTTCTCTCAGTAGCACACTTGCAACTTAACAAACTCTGTTGGAGTTATTATCACTTCTAGATATATGTAAAGGTGAAATGCCAGTTTAAAATGCCATATCAGATGGAAAAATCCTTCCCACACTGAGTTCCGTGGACAAAATAGGGGTGGTAAATGGTCTAGAATAATACTATGGACCTGTATAAAGAACCAAAATCAGGTGCAGTAATAGGGCAGTAATAGGTCCTCACCAATGGGAGATGAGAGCGGAAAGATAAACATTACATCATGAGAATATAGTTTAAATATAGGGTGTCCATTTTTTGCTTTATGGGTTTTTTTCTCAGTTCTTTTTTCAGAATGTTTCTACTTTTCAGGAAGTCTGCTGCTATAGTAATGAAAAGGAACCCTTCACAAGCACATTTTTTGAATCCCACTGAAATTTACTTGATGTTAATTGCTGGTTAGTTATTTGTTTGGTTTCAGATAAACAAGTAAAAAATTTACACCAGGGGAATCCTAATGGCCACTGCATCTGCAAGGAAAAGAACAAAAGTACCAAGTTTTAAAACAGTGAAATATCAAAAAGAACCTAAATAAGCCAGCTTTGGCAATAATAAACAAAAGGTTTCATTTTCACCCCCAGTAGTTTCAGGCAACATCCATTAAAAAAAAAAAAAAAAATTAAAAAAAAAAAAAAAGGAGGAATGATCAGATTCAGGTGATCTTGGATCATTAGTAAGAGCATGTTTCAGGCTCCAACAGCTCTCAGATGGCCAACAGCTTTTTCCCTTTTCTCATGTCATGTACATCAACTAAAAGTATGTCATGGAGAAATGAGCTCTCAGGTGGTCTCCTTGAAAATTCCAGCCTAGCACATTTGGTGCAAACAACAGCTGTTTAAACTAGGAAATACTTTCAAGTTTTATGCAGAATTAAACCCTACTGCCTTTTAAGAGAAACAAGTTGAGGTAACTACATTTCTCATGATTCTAAAAGTAAGTGACAATATGGCAAAAAAAGAAATAACTCAAAGAACAAGTCATCAATAGGCAGTTTATTGATACTTTGTCCACACGCTACTGACTAACAAAAATTATACACCAGTGCTAAATTCCAAGTGGTGCATCATGAGCATTTGAGATGATCACAGATGACCCCTGTTCCAAAAAGACTCTAGAACCAAAACATAATGTGCTTTTTATATATATATAAAAAATATATGTCGTATGTAACTTTTAGATTGTTTGGTTTTAGATGTTTTTGGAACAGGGGTCATATTGCATTATGTATTACATATTTTAGCATAGTACATATATTTTTCATATATAATGAAAGATCTAGCTACTCTTTCCCAATTTCCATCTAAAAATTACTGTTCTTCAATAGAAGAACACTTAGAATTTGTCTGGAAAATGATGTATGCCTCACACTAAAACAAATAAGTAAAAAAAACAAAACAAACAAACAAAAACCAAACACACACACACAAACAAACAAAAACCCCCAAACAAACAAACAAACAAAAAACCTTTCTTCACTTGCATTACATTCTGAAATGGAGATGTTTACATCCGGTGATCTGGACTGCTTTAGCTAGCCACTGAGAAAGGGAAATGCAAAAATGTCATTTAACCAGTACAGAGGCATAAAATTTGCTTCCTAAAGCAGGAAGTGGAGGAGATGGAGAGCACAACAGGTATGGCCTGCAGTTAACTTTGGCTTTCCCAAATGCCAATTTGGCTGCTGCTATTACTGGGTCAGCAGCTGGAGATGTCATGCACCAGCATGACACCCACTCCCACCCATTCTGTTTACCTGGTGGTGCCTTTGCTTTCCCTATACCACAACCACTGCCCGCCTCATGCCAGGCCCTTTAGTTGAGGTGGCAGAATTCAGTCATCTCTCCAGAACCGACAAACACTGCCTTTACCATGAATCTCAATCACCCAACACTTTACATTCCAGTATTTAAATGCAGCAGTCAGTGACAGTTTATTAATATAGTCAAAATACTGTTATTGAAATATTATGACATTTTTCAAGGAAATTTGGAAAAATATTCATCTTTACTCTCACAGTATCATTTTGTTAGCAATGAGTATGTTTCCAGCAAAATGTTTCATTTCTTTTTTTAATTAAATTATAGTTTTTTAGGAGGAAATGCTTGCTTCAAAAAAAATTAACTGAATTCTATGCATATACAATGCAAAACTTTGGATTCAATAAGAAAATAAACCAGTAAAACCTAACTTCCTATATATGTGAAAACTACAAGCTTCCAAAGTAGGAGATTT
>VZRU01018974.1:68333-94217 GCA_013398155.1 Pedionomus torquatus | reverse complement strand
TTTCTAAGACAAGACATTATTATTATATTATTATTATTAATATTAATATTTATTAATTATTATTTTGACAAAGCAAGCCTAAGTTCTGCCAGTGTTGATTATTGCCAGCTGTATCCATTTTTTTCTTTACTCTTTAATTTTTTCTTTACTCTTTTAATTTTACATATTTGGGAAAATGACTGCAATTCTTTTTATCCCAGTTTTCTGTACCTTCATTCTGTTAATCAGGATCCAATAGCTTCTGTTGGAGAATGGATCTTCCTATGCATTTCAAAAGAGAAAAGGAACTCGCTTTACATTTTAAGTGACATATGATGCTTCCAATAGCCAGTACAGGAGTCAGAGGACTGCTGGATGTGTGTTCCTTTTGCTGTGTCTGATTAGAAACACAGTATAGTGCCAGTCACCCCACCACGCAGCAGCTTTACAATGCTGATGGCCCTGCAACACTTTGCAGTGTAAGGCATGCTGTGCCTGAGGTAAACTTCTGTAACCACACAGAAAATCTAGGAGTAGAAGGACACGACAGCTGAGTGACTCCAAATTGAGAAAGGGTAAGGTTTTAGCTAAGGAGAACTGGGAAGTCAGCACGTAAGGCCCCACTGAAGAAGGACCGAAGAAACAGAACTGTGTGACCAGGGATGCAGGCAGTCTGGCAGCCAGGACAACAGCTAAGCTCTTCCATTTCATCTTTGAAGATGCCTGTGGGGTCCTAACATATTATCAAAGCAAGTGAGTGCTGCCAGGGGTTGCTGACAAAGCAAGGCTTCCAAAACTGCAGATCCCCATGCAGCAGCACCCTTGCCACATGCCTAGAGCCACCCCTGCCAAGCAGCTGATAATCCAGCCTCAAAACAAAGGGAAACAAGAGGCCAGAAATGCACAGCTTTACAACCATGGGCAGAAAGCAGGTGCCAGCAATCCAAGAATGACAATAATAAAACATCTGGAGCTCAAGCCTTGAGACAAAGTGCATTAAAAAAGGAAGAAAAGAGAAAATAATCCCAGCACAGTAAATCTATACTGGAAGACAAAGATATCTAAAGATGCCAGAACTCCTACAGAGTAGCAGAAACCACTGTGTTGCCACCTCCTCTTGATGTGGTATGCTATTAGTTGTAAGGCATAGTATGATTTTCTTGTGCCTGTTCTCTGTAGTTTACCTGGAGGGAAAAGGGGATTTTTTTGTCTCCACACAGTTGTATTGTAAAGGGACTTCTGAGAAGTTTTATGTTGCTTTACACCCTGTAGCCATACTGAAACAAATAGCTTGTGATTAAGAGATCAGTTGTTAGCAATAGTGACAGATGTTGTTGGGGTTTGACTGGGTAAAGTGTACTGTCTTTTTGAAGCAAAGTTTCCATTAAAAGACAGGCCTAAGTGTATCTTCTCCTAAGAATTACTGTACTAAGTAGGTTTTAGATTGCATTTTTGCCTGTGTTTCCCACAAAGGTCTGTCCAATAAATTATTTTTCCTTTGCATCAGAGGAAAATGTTTTTGACCAGAAAGTCTTTGAAGGGAAAAAGGTCTTTTCGCTGAGTAATTTTAATATATCATTCAGTTTTTTCAATTGTTTAGCAGTCATGAGCTTAACCACACATTTCATTAATAAAAATGTAAACGAAACATTCTGAACAAGTTTAAGAATAATTTATTATTTCCCTTTTGAACATGTACACCAAAAGCTGAAACATTGGCATAAGTAATTGCTGTTTTATGCAGTTTGTGGAGACTAGTTCAAAGCCACAAAAATCAATGGGAGGCTTTAGCAGGAGCTAAGTCCTGTGCTATATAATTCAGTGTGCTTCAGCCCTTACTCTTTGCATGGATCTCTAATTCTGCTCTTATTTTCTGTGCATCCCCAAGTTCTTACAACAGCTTGTGAAGACAAGAGGAGAAAAAACTGCAGGAAAGATCCAATATGAGATTCACTGAACTGGGATTTTGTATTAATGACAGTATTATAGAAGACCTTGCTTTCCCTGGTGTTTACGTGTAGAACAGAAGATGCGAGATGTACTGGGATTTGCCCTGGGTACTGAAAATTTCTGGACTTGTTACCCATCTACACAAAATGACAGATATGACTTTTGCCAGCTATGATTAAGAGAAATGTATGTTCTTTCAGCAAGCACTCATTAGGACCTGGTGTGTAGTGTTGCACAGAGATAAATGTAACTCATATTGATGATGCTGAATGCAAACAAATTAGATCCT
Organism: Pedionomus torquatus; assembly: GCA_013398155.1. NCBI lineage: Eukaryota > Metazoa > Chordata > Aves > Charadriiformes > Pedionomidae > Pedionomus > Pedionomus torquatus. The sequence continues at coordinate 91,999 of VZRU01018974.1, read as the reverse complement.
TACATCTCTTTAACTGTTCTTGTTGAGTTAAAGTTGAGTTTAAAATCATTCTCCTTCTAGGTTGTTTTATTTAGTTGTTTTATAAAACTTCATGTTGTATCAATGTGAAGAATAAGCAGCCAGCAGAAGAATTAATCAATTTGCAGATTTATTTCCCAGAAATGTGTTTACCTATTTGATGCTGCCAATGAGCAGAGATAGCCAGAATCTATCCCACAGAAATTACATTGATGAAATTGTACGGTAATCTTGTGGTGAGAGCACTAATTCCAAATCTGTTCCTATGCTGTTGTACTGATGATGTTATGATGTTCACTGCATACTTTTTTCTTCTTGTCATAATCATCATAATCCTGTAGCTCTTAATTAGTTTAAGTACACCAGCAAGGGCTAACAGGCAACCTTGCAGTGTTATCAACCCCATTGAAAATACAAGGGAAATCACATTTAAAACATGTTTTCTTTAAAAGAAAACAGATAGAAACACAAACAAGACATAATACTTTTGAAGGCTAAAATGTGTTATTTGTGCTGGAGAGCAAATCAACAACATAAATCTGCTACAAAAGTGGTGGTTCTGTATCCCTTTAAAATTCATCAAGGTGGTACTGTTCATGCTATTTCAACCCTGCTGATGAACATAAATCAATGGAATTTTTTTTACAGAAATATCTACCATGGGGTTTACTAATGTGACTTAACAGCAACAGCAGAGTAACTCTATGGTCTTTGATTGGTGTCTGACTTCAAGTGCCAAAAGAAATAAATAATTGACAGGAGAGGCAAATACAGTGCATTTCATTCAAGTCACGACATAGAATTGATTTATTACAGAACACAGAAGCAACGCCAGTGGTTGATGATCAGATAAGATTCATAGTGTATACTTGAGGCTCTTGAATTTGTTTCCCTGTCCTAGAGGGAAGAGGCATAGGTTATGACTTCTGTCTGACTCAAAAGGGGAGGTGAAAGAGGTCTGTTTTGAGGGTTATCCAAGCATTGCTCTTTTGTAAAGCAGTGAAATTTTGGTATCTGCCTAACAAAAGTCAAAGGTTGGACTCCTTGAAATAAACACCTAAGCAAATCTGATGCACTGGCATTTGACAACAGCAGGAAAGTAATCAGGGAGACCTTAGCAGGAAGGCAATGACCTCTGCTCACTCCTACCAGCTTGGTTCTTGAGGCTAAATGTAAACTGGGAATGAAATACCTAGACAGGTCAAGCAGCTGTGATGCACTTTACATGTCTTGCTGCCAACTAGTTCATTAAGTAGCACTGGATTTGACTTAAAAGGGAACCATTTGCTCTGAACTTGCTAACTGCAGTCAGTGGCATAAAGAAACTATTAAAGGACTACAGTGGAGAGTGGTGGGTCCATAGAAAAACTTGCAATAAAAGCTAGTGAAGGGATATTTCCACATAGCCTGAAGAAATCCTTATACGAAGGTCTATTTAGAGATGAAATATGCATAAATTTATTAAGATAAAATCTTCCATTCATCCCTACATTTATTCTAGAGCACTGTGCAGTCTCTTTCTCCCTATCTTCATCACTTGTTAGCATGCCAGTGCTCAGTACAAAAAGCTTAGGACAGGAAATGAGGAAGTACACAATACTCAGCTGAAACTAAATGGGAAATTTAGGTAGAAAATTATAATTATATGTACAGGAACTTTACCAGAACACTTAATTTAATGGCTCAGTGTTATATGAATAGGATGCATGCTTTTGAAGCTTGACTTACATACGCTTTGATTAAAAAGAGCAGGCCAGTTGATCTGGAACAGTTGATATACAGAATAACCACACAGGCAAGGGGATTGCTTTTCACAGAGGATAAAACAGTAATATTCTTCATAGTAACTCTGTAAGTATAGCTTTCTAATGCCGTTTTGGTACAGAAAAGACCTTTAAAAACAACCTGCTACTTGTTCTTTTTGGCCATGTCCAGAAAAACTTGTTTTCTCCCTGAAGATAATGAGCTGTTGATAGGCAGACATGAGTAGGCACGGGAAAGGATCAGAAGGACAGACTGACAGATGTAAAGAACTTCTAAAAATGGATATCATTGATACTTGGTTTTGTTTGAAGAATTTCCCAGATAAAGTAAGTCACCAAGCCATCTTTCTCACTGTAACAGTGCATAGTCCAAGCTCATGAAAAATATCTCTTGTCTTTAAACATCAAATCTCAGGCCTTCCATATGAAGATGAGAGAAACGTCCTGTCAGTTACATGACTGGAGTATCTCTCCTGTGAAGACAAGCTGAAAGAGCTGGGGTTGCTTAGCCTGGGAAAGAGAAGGCTCCAAGGAGACCTTATAGCAGCCTTCCAACAGCTAAAGTGGTCCTACAGGAAAGATGGAGAGGCATTCTTTATATAGGGAGTATAGTGATAGGACCAGGGGTAATGGTTTTAAACCAAAAGAGGGGAGATTTATATTAGATCTGAGGAAGAAATTATTTCCTGTAGTGTAGTAACACACAGGTTGCCAGATAAGCTTGGATGCCATATCCCTGGAAGTGTTCAAGACCAGGCTGGGTGAGGCTTTGAGAAAAGTGACACAGTTCTGTCCTTTTCCTGGTTCTTTGCCCACACTCCAGAGGGTATATAAAGCAAATACTAATCTCCCTGCAAAAGACACAAATGACAGTTTGTGGTCAGGTAATGATTCTAATTTCCTTTTTTATTTTTCTTAATTAAAATAGCTTTCACTACATTAATATAAATAAATAAATGAAATTTAAAAAAATGCCCTCCTTTGGGGCTCCTCTGTGTTTCATTTGGAAATTGCAAGAAGTAAATTTTCTATCAAAATCAGTTTTGTCACATGTGGTCTTGTTTCACGCCATTTTCCTGAGCATTTCTCTGATCCTTGTTTGCCTAATGCAGACACCTTGACAATGTCAGTACTGACAGTATAGAGGACCATAAGCATTTTCTTGATTTTGTGACAGCAATTTGTTGCTGTTGTGACAATATAATCCCCACTGTAGAGAAAGTAGAGAACAGAGAACATTTGTAATATGTGATTATTTGTACCATGTGATTTATAGGGATATGTATTTGATCTCTAGCAAACTATGACAGGTCTTTGACTGAAAAGACAGCTATTTTTTCCTGTCATGTGCTAGTATCTGGCTCTAGAAGTGTGTTTTGCTGAAGCAGAAGTTTGCTGTGTTTGTTTTTGTTTTGTTTTCCTTTTATCAGTGAATTTTCAGATTTTTACTGACATGGACAAGTTTTTTTCTTTTATCAGTGACTTCTGGATTTTCTGTATTGCAGCATATGTTTCCAAGCACTTTCATTCCTGTATAACTGGAAGAGCGGAACATTAGGCCAAAAGCTGGCATGGTGAAGTGCTGAATGTAGAGAGACACTTCAGTTCTGTTCTTTAGATGGAAATTCACTTTTCTGAATTGGAACGGAATTCTTCTGTTCTCCCACACTGCCAGTGGTCCCCTCCTGGCTCCACACCGGTTGGCATAAGAGGTATGCCGCTACTAGCACAGAAGCAGGCTATGTTTATTCACTGCTCCACTGAGTGCCTCACTGGCTCTACTGTGATGGCTTCTTGTGAATGCTTATGTGTGAAGGCTCATATTGTCGCCTCCAACAAATACCACTAAAATTATAAGTGACAGAAGCGTGATGGGAATAGGGCATATTGTGTGTCCGTAGCAGTAGCAGAATCCTGACATTATTTTAAGGGAAACATGAAGAAAACAGAGCTTTCCTTGTTCCTTCTTCTCCTAGGCCATCAGAAGAGTCTCACTGTCATGCTTGCCATTTGATTCAGCTAAGCAAGCTCACAAAGCTGATCTGACTGTCCCGCTTCACTTGTGCATGTTTTGCTGCTAGCACTGGTGACTTAGGTCACTTATACAGTAAAGGGAGGAGATCTTGGCTGCAGCCAAGAGCCATGGCATGTGATGCTTACAGGAACTGGGGATGGCAATCCAAGTGTATCTGTATTCTTAATTATGCCAACATTTTTAGAAACAGACAAGACCTATAGATCAGAGAAGGCATGCTCCCACTCTGTATCTCATAGCACTTGGCCATTTCCTTCACAATGAGATGCCACACAAAAATGACCTAAGTAAGTAAGGGTCAATGAACATGAGGGAGCCCTCTGTTCACCACAATAAATGAACAAATTCAAGGGTTCATGTTAATGTATCTCCTAAATGATTAATAAACACCAAGGCTCCTTCTTGCTGCTGAGGTGGCTGCAACTGGTTATCCCTCCCACTTTTTGGTTGCATAAGAAAGTTGTTGTATAGAAATGAACAATTGTCCATCTGGCTTTCAGGCAAAGCAAGCACCCTGTTGCTTTGGAGTGAGGCTGTATATTTGATTAATTTGTATGTCAGCCACTTATTTTGTCATTAAGAAAAGTATCAGTTAATACTAAACTCTTAAGCAAATGACAGTGTTAGTGTTCTATAACTTGATCTTATCTGCAAAGGTACAAGATAAGTAAAAAGCTTTGGCTAAAGTGCTCTCCTTATTACTTACAATGTGGAAAAACAACCTCGCTCTTCCTCCCACCCCAAACATGTCAGTTATGCAACAAGTATGATAATGGAAAGTGAACTGAGTTTCTTGCCTTAGATGTTGTATACATTTGAGCACCATGAACTATTAAATAATTGTAAAAGCATAATCAGAATTAAAATCTTCTGGCACTTTATGGGCAACTAAACCTCAGTAAATATACTGTGTTTACTTTTTGTATGGTGCTTGGTCCAACCACGTCCACATATTCCTGATGAGTTTATAAAGCTACTACAACAAAACCTTTTAAATCTATTGAGAACATTTTCAACAAATTTCTAGAAGTTGATGATAATGTCTCATCCATGCAAATATAGCTCCTATTCAATGTGTTAGCAATAAAAGGACTGAGTGTTTTTTAGAAAAGGGTTGTAGCACACACACAGATGACAACAAAAGGCTAGTCCTTAAAAGGAAATTTTATACAGTCTTTTTTCCAGAGCCATTAATGCCTTAAAACTAAGCTTTCATACAGAGAATTATTTCTTCCAAGGACATTTCAAAGTAGAGGACTAAGCTAGGCATTCTAGGTCATTTCGCTGAAGGAATTCTTCTGTACCTCCAGTAGAGTGGCAGAGCAGGAAAATTGCTACCTGAGGGTTCATGTTGGCCTTAACTGTCCTTAAAGCTGTAAAACTTTTGCCTCTTAGACAAGGTTAAGTAAGATGGTCTTGTATTAGAGAAATAGTGATTAAATAAACATGGAAAAATGTGATCAAATGGATGATCTGAAGGACTGGTGAAATGAAGGAGGAAATTAAAGCCGTTACTTCTCTAGAGAAAGGATCCCTCCAGAACACGAGAGGTATTAAACTTCACTGAAGCTTTCAAATAGGATTGTTACCTAGCTGTTGGGTTACCAGTTTAATTGTAAAACATTCCAAGCACCTAGGAGACACCGAGCAAGCCATGTACAACAGCTCCATCTCCACCCCTGACAGTTCAGGGGCGTTTAAATTATGATTTCAACCCTATTTTGAAACACTTTCTCAAATGACCCAGCTTTTACTTTTTAATTGTGCTTTTTATATATATATTCTGGGCTTTTTCATTTAAATGCATTTGCGTTACAATAGCAACAAATCTGGCAAATACCACAGTGTATATTTTCAGAGCATTTGGGAACTTCTTTCTCCTTATTTTTTTCTGTATTTCATGTGTAAGATTAGTCAATTTAGCCTTAAATCAAATATTTGGGGAAGGTATCAACACAACATATTACTGAGTCTATTAGAAACTTCTGGGATTTATTGTGACTGTGGTAGAACAAATTCAGAGGTACTTCCTGAGTTTTAGCACATAAACCTGTGGTTATTTTCTGATCTAAGATTGTATATGCAGCAAATAGAAATGCTTATCCTAAGCTAAATTGACCAAAAAAAAAAAAAAAAGAAAAGCAGACTGCTAATATTTTGAAACCTTGATGCCTCAACAGAAATATTAAAAAAAAAAATAAAGTTTCTCACTGGATAAAAAAGTATTGAATACTGGCATTTGAATTGATGAGATTGAACTGGTATGGTAAATCTGTTTATCTACATGTACATTCATCATTAGGAAATAGGGTGCATAAGACTTGCTTTTCTAGTGTTGTGTTGTAATGCCAGTCAAACAGCCAAAGAAAAAGGTATGCAACAGTCTATTTCATGAAAATTAATGTTTTTAAGACTATGGGTAAATAGCATGACCAGGTAAAAAGATGGTTAAATGCATGCCTACTCCTGTTTCTTGTTACAAACTTTTATGATGTGTCAGTTCATTTGTCAGCTAAGAGAGAAAATAAGTTTGAAATTCAATTGGAGACTACAAAGAGATTTGAGGGAGCCACACAGGGGAGAGGAGTGATGTTTTTACCTCTTTCGTTATACATGAGAAGTAAAGACCTTCAATGGCATATTTAGACTGTTAGAGGCTTACTTTTTGCTTTGAAAAGCTTCAGAAGTCTTATCTGAAGTAATTTCATTTTATAACAATAATAGAAATGTCACTTTTGTAGAATGAATCTCACTTTTTTTCCCCAAAAATTGCTATTGGCTCTTAACAATTAAAAATTTATTTACCTGATATTTTTGAGAAAAAATAATCTGTCAGAAATGCTTAGAATTTCTTGTCTGAGGACTGGACATAAGAAAGAAAACTTATAAAAATGAAGAACTGCTCCATAACACTTCAAAATTCAGAACTCCTTTTATTCCACTAGCTGCATGGATCAGGACTCACAGATCATAGGTTCTGTATTTTTGTAAATTACCAGACATGTCTCCCAGGACTGACTGCTTTTGCTATTTTCAATTCTATTTCTGAAAAAAAAATGTAAAACAAATGGTTGTAAAAGGCCTAAGTCATAAGTCTAATCTTTTACTGAATGCCTTATTCTACCTACTGCAGAAGTTTTAATGGACAGGCAGGACTGTCTTTGATATTTGTGAATCCCTTATGATGTATTGGGCTACAGGGAATCACCAAGGCAGGGAAAATGGGAATTATTGGCATTATTCTGGGCTGTTAAAGATGGTGACAATCTGTTAAGAGCCAAGGCATGTAAATGTCAAAATAGGTATTTTGGACACTGAGTCAAGAACTGAAGTGGAAAAGTCAATTGTTGTCTCATTGATACTTGGAATTGTATCAGACTGAAAGCAATGATAGAGTGATTCCCAACTTATGCTATGAAAGTGGGAAGAAAAGCAGTCCAAATAGGTTTTGTACCTTTTCTTAACCTGAGTAAGACTTGACGTGTTCAATACTTGTCACATTTCTGCAAATCTGTCAATTATGCTACCCCCATGCTTTTTTGATCCACTGGGTAATTTCAGTCAAACTTGACAGAGGGGTGGGAAGTCTCAAAGACAATTGATTTTTTGTGAATACACTGAAAATTAGTGATTGGTTAGAAAGTAACACCACTATTTGAGGGGAAGTTGGGTGAAAATCAGCTATTGCATGCTCAGCCTTCACCTTACTTTCTGGCTAACCACTCAAGACAAACATAATACCGGTCTAACCAACCTACCTTGGTCTCTGGCACTACCAAAGAAGATGGGAGACTGCAAAGGGTTGAAGTACTACAGTAGAAAGAGAGATTTAAGGAGAAAAGGGCACAATATATAAGAAAATTGGTTTTACTGTTTCTCCTGATTATGGAACAGGTTATTAAACTCCATTACACTAATATAGCAGTTCCATATAGTGCTCCATTCTGAGCAAACACATGAAGTTTACCAAGGTATCTTCATTTTATCTTTCCTGGGTTGAGGGCAAGGAGGAAAGAAGGAGGCTAAAACTGGGATATTGGGACACCCATGCTTATGTAGCATATTGGTAGCTGATTGGGATACCTGTTTTTCTTAATAATTTTCAGGGAGAATTCTGGATTTTCTGTACTTCTGACCAGTATGGCTATATTTTAAAGTTTGGCAAGGTGCCTACAGGCCCAAATACATGTGTGTTTAAGTAATCTAAATGCTGGAAAGTCATATATGAATCAAATCTACAATAACCCTGCCAGGTTGAAGATAGTATGTTTGCCCATTTTCATTTCCAAACAATCTGTATCGCCACTTCCTCTCCCTTCAAAAAATAATTTAAAAAATTATACTTATCACCAGAAAACCCAGCACTTAAAAACAACAGGATTTATAGTTATGAAACAGCTATGATTATATGAAAAGGCATATTGCAGACACAGTAAACAAAGTTATTGCTCATATCAGGGTCAAAGAAAAGTGTGTTTAAGCTGAACAAATTAGTACTGTAACCCATGTTTTTCTATTTTAAAGTTTTGGTTTGGTTATCTTTAAGAAAAATATGTCTTATTACATAATGAAAACTTGCATGGATATTATAAGAATTAAAATCCTTGTCAACTGACAGAGCAACTCATTGCTAATTCACTTATAATTACTATTTCATGACAGTAACGGTACATCCTTAACATACTAAGAGAAGTACTGTGCACTATTCATATTAAAATTGTGTGTATGATAGCATTTTAGATAGATCAATATATGCCACTGATAAGACTTATTTCATCTTCATATTCTTTTTGTAGAGGCACTTTGTGATAAGCTCCTACTTCATTAAGTTCTTGTTGAAATACCAGAATATATGTGAGGATTGTGTTTATGATGATACATTGTATTGTGTAAACAGAAGGTGGTATGAGTTTGGTTTCAGATTTCATTCAGAGAACTCCAGAAAGTAAGGTTATATCACACAGACTTCTGGTTTACTGGCGGGCTTTTGCATAACCAAGAATATCTTGTTGAGAGCTGGAATCAACATGGATAACTCCAGAAAATTTTAGTAACAAAAAACAAAATTCTGCTCATGGCAGTCCTTTTATTTAGAATTATCTCCTCTAAGTAACTGTGAGTTTCTTATTCAAAATTAACATTCTTTAAATTCTTTTAAATTGGACAAAGAAAATATTTTTGTTTAAATCATCTAAGTATGATGAAAATTGAAAATTTAGAGAAAGTAAGAAATTCCAAGCAATGAATGCCAGTGAAGTTTTGTGGAATAATGTGAGGTGAATGGGAAGGTATAAAACTGTAGAAAGCATACATTTTACTATCAGTCTAAAATGATAAAATAGCTGATAGGTAATCTAATAAAGGTAAATAAAAGTGAAATAAAAGTGCCAAGCAAATGAGAATAGATCTTGTAAATGAGAATTAGAAAATGGATAACAGCTACAAGTGATACTTTTCATATAAGAGTAATACAGCAAAGTTCATATAAAACAATGAAAAAGTCTTGGTATGAAGTGGATAGCAGATACAGGTTTCTGAGGAGTATGTTCTGTCTAAGATTGGTCCTTCTACAGCTGGGCAAATATCATCAATTAAATTAAAACTTTGGTTGAAAAAAAGCAGGCATGAAATGAGGTGTGAATTTGAAAAAGCACTTAAATGAACGTTGATCTTCAAATGTGCTTATGAATTGAATTAAATCTACCCTGATTTGAACATCCATGAAAAAAAAAAAAAAATCTCTGTTTCAAAATCATAAACCCTTCAATCCCAAATCACCTTCTGTGGAGTGGTTGTTCAGATACTTTACATGCAAGAGTAATGATTTTCTTTGAATATTCAGAATGCTTGAAACATCCTTTTTCAGTCTTCAGCATACAAAAGAACTTATGCAAAAAAGTATTCATAAAAGGTAAGGAAAGTGCCTTGAATGTTGACTAATAGCTATAATTGCTGTTTTTGTTATTCAAAGAGAGTTGTATAGAATGAAGTTATGTTATGGCTGGATACCAGCACTGAAAGAGAACACACCAAAATATTTCCCAACATATTATCAGTGGAACAAAATCAGGCAGAAAATATGTAAAATTATAAAAGATAGTGATTGAGACGTAAATAATATTGTAAATGTCTCTGCAACAATAATGTGGCCATGTATTTGATTGGTAAATATCAGAGTTTAAGCTCTCTTAGGTTTCACCGTGGTCAGAAATAGTCCTTCATTTAAATCTTCATTTAGATAGACCTCTTTTTCTCCAAATATCAACCAGCTGAATTTGCAGTGTAGTTTAATGAATTCAACAAGCAAAGCTGATCTTCCTCAAATCCTCACTTATAAGCCCGACTGCTTTCAGGGCCCTGCCACACCACCAATTAAGAACCGATGAACGTGGTGGATGTTCTGGTGCTCTGAGTGCTTAGATGTAGAGGTTGCAATACCAACAGGGAAGTCATACTCACATTGGCTGGGTGGGGTTTGTGTCTACGTTAACATAAATAGAGATGGATTAGCTTAAAGGAAGTCTGAAACTGGATGATACTGTCCTGAAGTGGGTTAGGATGGAGAAATGGAGGTGGCATCTTGTCTGGTTTCAGCTGGAAATACAAAATGTGTACTACAATTGCTAAAGGTTCACTGGCCTCCGACAGGAAAGCAAAGAATTTTAGATCTATTCTCCAGAGGGTGATAAGACTTTTGTTAGCTTTATTCTCTCCCATCCTCTATACATCTGTATTCCAATCACTGGCAAATCCACAGTGAAAACTATTAAATCAAATGAAAATCAGCTACATAGAAGCCTACCTCTAAAGAGGTGTCTGTCTTCATTTTGTGTTATTAAGGGAGGATTAATTTTTCACCTTAGAAGTATTTTCATACTGCTATTGCAGTATGAAATAAAGCCCATGGAGAACTGAGATCAAAAAGTAAATTAACTAAATGTAGATTTCATGAAATCAAATACCATTTTTGTAATTAATAGTTATGATTTTTAGGTTTGACTTAAAGCACATACAAATAGCATTAGGGAAACTAAGTTAGTGTCAGGCAGAGCTAGGAAACTATTTCACTTAGAACTTAAAATTCTGCTGTTTGCAGATTGGTTGGGGAAGAAATTTTGGAGATGAACAATGGACTGTGTTGGTGGCTAATATAAATCAGCTCTTCTGAAGCTGATGGAAAACACAGAAATTTTGGTGTATTTGCCACAAAATTTCTAAACTGTAGTTTCCATGTAGCCCTAGATGGAAATGCATTTATTTAATGTAATGAACAATTTAAAATTTATTTATTTTCCTGGGTTGTTTTTCTTCTTTTGTTTGTGCTTTTCTGTTTTTTCTTTAATATGTCTTTTTTTTTCACTCAGTAATGGGAACCATCACAACTCACATTGGGTTATTATTCATTATGTCAACTCTATCAGTTGTTTGATATGCTATATGTCTAGTCAGTTCCCAGCTGATACATTTCCTCTGTGATATAAAGATATTTCTTTGGTAAGATCCATAGTGAAAGGGCTCAGTACAGTCCCAGCTCTGCAAAGATCACCTTGTTGCAAAGTGTTATACCATGATTTAAGCTCAGTGCACCAAGTTGAACTTTCTGCCTGGTTTTTGTAGGCAGATCCCAGAAAATCTCTAAAATCTCTTATAAAATGCTACAAAAATCCTAGTGGTTATATATCAGTAGGTCCTTAGTCCTATTGAATGGTTCATTCTCAATGCAGAGGACTGCCAAGCAGACAGATTATGTTGCCACAACTTATTCTATCCGAGAAGGTTAAGCGAATGACATTTTATGACAAGGACTCCATTTATTTTGGCTGTATCAAAAAGTGTAATATTAGCTTTGGTCTTCTCATCCAGGGAATGGTTTTTACTGTGATTTCCTCTGTCTTAAAGTCAGCTGTGACAGAAGAAGACTCAGCAGGAGTAAAAAGGAGGGAGAAACAATTTAGCAATATATATGTGAAAAGAAATAATTATCTGTTCACACACAGGTGCACGCACACACAAACATTCACAAGCACACACAAATGTAATAGTGTATTCTTCATTTGATTATTTGGTCAATATGGAACAGAATGGTTGTTTTTCCAAAGCTACTTATTTTGACACCCACCAGACAAGTGGAAATGTTATACACATTTTTTGAAATGGAGATAGACATGGACATATGAATCTCCTGACTCAGTAAGATAGGTATATAAGATACATGGACTTACAGGAATATAACTGATGTTCTCAGTAGGTTCAGTCCTGGAAAGACTCCAAGGACTATTAAATAATGAATAAAATATCACCAACAATGACGAGTTGTTCATGAAACTGTTTCCTGCCACAAACTCAAAAGAGCCTTTTCTCCTGAAAAGATATCAGATATTGGAAGCTAATAATTTTTCATATTTTTAGCACTTCTAGCCTGTATGCCGCTAAAAAGTCCATTAGAGATTTATCTCTGCTGTAGTAATATTTATCTGTTCAGAGAGCATAAGAGAAGGAAAATATATTTTTCCTTTTGCAAAGCTTATTCAAAATAATACTTCAGTATCAATAGGAAATAAATCAATTCTCTTTGTTTCTTGCATTTAGGACTCCTGTTCACTCACATTTGGGTTTTCACAATAAATTACATAGATTTCTCAATCCGTTATCTAATAGCTGTTGAAACATAATGCTCAAACAAGAAGGTTCCAGGAGGAAATCTTGCCTGTTATATAATCAGCCAACTTAACAAACTAAAAATTTTGGAACTAGGGCTTCTAGCTGAGGTAGGTAAAAATCTGAGTGTGTTTAGGGAGAATATGCTACTATATGTGGCTACTAATTTTGGGACTTTTGAGTCTCTTCAGTTTTCAAAAGGAGCTGCAGTTCACTGTTTCTATTGCCACTGTTAATAATTTGAATTTAAAGAAGCAGTTTGAGGCATATGTTTACAGAATATGAGATGGGTGTGAATCTATATTCTTCCACATAAACCTGACAATTTAAATTAAATTTCTTTTTGGAAGCAAAGTTCACCTTTAGAGATATTTTGAAGATTGGCCCCCATTGTCATCTGATGATAAGAGTATCAGAGTTGCAACCCAGATGCAAGGGTCAGTAAGAAGTTTCCACAGCTCTTCTTATGTTAGATCATATATTATTTCTTGGGTTTCTCTCACTTTTTCACTCGCTTAGTAGGTCTATAGTGGGAAAAAGCAAGAGGTAGAGAGAGGGGAATTATCTACCATTGCATCTCCTGTGCCTGTGGCTACAGTTCTGATCTGCCTGTATTCACACATTATTAATGATTTCTATCTGAATCTATTCCTGTAGCATCCAAAATGGGCTAGATATTATATGAACATACAAGAAGGTCACTGTTCCCACCCTGATTATTTAGAAAAAAATAAATCAGATGATTCATGATAAAATCATCACTAAATGTCAACTCCAGTGAGCAAGTAAAAGTCATATACACAGAAATTTTTAAATGTGTCTTTGGACATTTTTCTGGGTAATTTCCTCCTGTAATGTAGAAATGCTGGTAAAGTTAATATTTGTGAAGTTATCAGAGGAAATGGAAAAGGTCACTTCAATTTTTCTTTTAAACTATAAAAACTGTTCTGGTTTTGTAGAGTAAATGTGTGCTCCCTGGGACAGTGTAGAATAAGTATTTAAGAAGAAAATATATATATTTTTTTTTTCCTTAAAGAGGAAAAATCATTCATGAACACTTATAAAAGACATTATGAATCTCTGAATTCAGAGTAGCCCTGTCTTTCTTACAGTCTTAAAAAAAACAAACCAAACCAAAAAAACCAAACCAAACCAAACCAAAAAAAAAAAAAAAAAAAAAAAAAAACAACCAAACAAAGCCACCAAACAAGAAATATATACCTTTTAAAATTTTTCTTTTTTTTTCTTTTACCAGTATATATTCATTCTTCTTCCTGTTTTTAAGGACTCTATTTTTACACTCATATAAATTGATTAAGATCTCAATGACTTAAACCCATTACTGCTAGAATTTTCATTTACAACCAATTTGAAGCAAAATGTTCTTAGTACTAAGTTAGACAATAAACACAGTTCAATTTTTCCTTTCACATTCTTTTCCAGTAATATCTTCCAAAATCTAACTGTTAATCTTTGTTGAAATAAAGTTTGACATTCTAAGAATCTGTATTTGTATCTGGCAGCTCCATCAACAACTGGAAAGCTGAACCAAATTGAAAATTGTATGAAATATTCTACTGTCTTAATTTCATTCCTTTTAGCCACCTTGGAAAATTAACAAGCAGGTGTTTGAAAATTAAAAAAAAATAAAATAAAAATTAAAAATGTGGAGATTATGTTTATATTGTCTTCAGGATGCACTTGGACCTGAATTTGATTTCTCAGAGGTGGTTGTTTTCTGCCTTTGTCTTTGTGTTTCAGGGCAGTAAATCAAGTGGGTCGACAACTTGTGTACCATGGTTAACCAGCTAGGATTTTGAAGGGTAGGGAAGGAAGAAAGGAAACCTTTGGCATGCCATCTCTGTTATCCAAAAGTTGCATCCCCTGCTAAATGCTGTCATGAGCATACACAGTCATTGTAATTACATGCTGAATTGCTATTGTATAGTAACACAGTATTCACTTGTCTGGCTAAGAAAAAGCAGTGAGGTTTGAAGCCATGATCTTTTCCTGGGGTCTAGATGTTAGTAAGAGCAGTCAGGAAGGATATGTATATGACCATATCACCTGAGTGCAAGAAAGGCTAGTCATGAAACTTATATGATTGTAAAAACTTTTGTTTCATTTGGTATATGCTCTTTTATTAGCTCAGTTTTACCCTCTTTCTTCAGTCAGTCCTTTTTTTTCTCTACCAAAAGCTACTGACTGCAAAACGATAACTTAAATCTGAGTGTAATCATACTCTTGCTAGAAAAGGGCCTCTTCTGCCTCGCCTCTCAAAATACAGTTCTGCTCTCATGATGGCATTCATGGAAAGTCACTCATCCCCAGCTTTTCGGTCCCCTCACACCCTCTCTCTTCATGGGAACCTCATCCTGAGATGTTCCTTTTAGACCAGTCAAACTGCAGTAGACCTACCAGGTCAAATAGAACTTAAAAGGACCAAAATTGCATAGAACTCTTAAAATACATTTTTTTCTTCAGGAGCTTCATTAAATAAGATCAGACTAATCTATAGTTACTTAAAAACACCACAGAAAATCTGAGACCACAGTAAAGGAAAATAAGGTCAAGAAGACAGTAGCAAACCTACTGCTGCTGTAGTCTCATTACAGCAAAATTAACTTGGCCTATAATTTTAATATTCTCCCTAAATTAAGTCCCCATGGAAAAGGTTTTACTATTTGTCTTTCGGTGCTTTTATCTTCAACTGAGTAGGTAGGCAGGAGAAATACAGTACAGCACATTGTAATTTATTGTTGTTGTGCTGGGTTTGGCTGGGATGGAGTTAATTTTCTTCATAATTAAGCAGCCTGAATAGTGCTGTGTTTTAGGCTGGTGATCAAAACATTTTTGATAACACACAAACATTTTTTTCATTGCTCAGTGGGCCCATGACACATCAGGAAATGGAGGAATGGATGCAATATTGTGTCAAAGGATGGACAAAACCAATTGAGACCATCCTACAGGTGACCCTGTGAATGTAAAATGTGCCATAATCAAAATAAAGTTTGGCTTTTTAGCACAGAAGATGATAGGTGAGATACTAATATGTGAAGGCCTGAAAGATTGATTGCACCACAGTGCCACAAGCATGCCAAGGCAAATGCCACTTCCTTACAACAGTGGAAGCAGTTACCAGATAGCCAGAAACATACCACTCATATCACCCATCCACATATCAACCACACCACTGACACATTCTGAACCTTGCCAAACAAGCCTCATGGCTATAAAGTGCTCCAGAAAAAATAAAATCAGACTATGCACTTATAGACACCTGGGCCTATCATGTCTTTAACTGAATGGTTAAAAACTATACTTAGGGTAGTGGGTACTGGGAAATCCAAGCATTGGGATAAAAATCCAGTAAAAGCCACTTGGCTGACTAACACTAGAGGATCTGGTAATCAACCGAGTCCTCCCCAAAGGAAACTTGTATGTAGTGTGGAAGGACAAAAAGGCCCTGTAGTGCTCTGAGAAAGCATGGGTTATTCCTTCATTGGAAGAAAGCAAACCCATTCATGGGACTGCTTTTCTTGAAGGACTTGGCTGCACTTGGTGCATAACACAAAAAGATGGGAAGCCCAGTGTACATCTCAAGGAAATTTAACATTGGGTGAAAATAATCCATGATCTGAGTTATATGTTGTCATTGTTGTATGATGCCATAATTCCATATCTAAAGTACCAAAGCAGGAGTCACCCAAACCAATGGAGGATAAACTTTGTAAGAAAGCATGCAAATGCAGCAATGAATCAACGGTTCAACTCAGCACCCCACTTCTCCTGTCCAGAATGACCATCACAGCAGGTAGAACAAAACTCATTAATCAAGTTAGCCAAGTGGACATGTGAGTGGATGTTTGAATGGGCACGGTCCATAGATGTGAAGGGATTGATACCTGTGTATATGTCAAAGGGCAAGGAAGGTGGGGGTTGATGAAATTCTGCTGAAGAGTGTAATAATACCTGAGCATGATGCAAATAGTAGAGATTGTCCTAGAATGGAATCAATTTTCTTCATAGCAGCCCATGCAGTGGTATGGGTTTTTGACAGAAACAGTGTTGATAACTCACTGATATTTCAGTTGTTTCTAAATAGTGCTTGCAAATCATCAAGTCCTTCTCTGTTTCTCTCTATGATGCTCCACAGTGATTAGGCTGGGGGTGGACAATATGTTGCAAAGGGACACAGCCAAGACAGACAACCTGAATTAACTAGAGACATATCCCATGTCATGCTCAACAAGAAAGGACTGGAGAAGTGTGGAAGTTTTTCCAAATTTGTTTTTGCATGGGAACTGACTGGGCATTGATCTTTTGGTGGCGAATGACTATTTTTGCATCATTTGAGGGTTTTTCTCCTTTTTCCTTCACTTACTGAAATGTCTTTATCTTGACAGCCAAGTTTCCTCACTTTTGCCCTTCTGACACCCTCCCCTATCCCACTCAGGGTGAAGGGACTGGGAGAGCAGTTGCATGGTCTTTAAATACATTGCTGTTGAAGGCACAATCTGAGTGGGAGACCTGGGCTGTAACTTCTTACTAACTCATTTTAGAAAAGGATTTAAATTGAAAACTTATATTCTATGGAGAAATTTTATATATTGTTTGTAGTCATCTATACATTGCATAAGTGTCTTCCTCATTTCAGCTTTTAGGTGTTCATTGGAGAAGATATTGAATATCGGGTTGCTTCACTTAAGGAGTGGAATTATAAGCAATGAGATTTTTTAATTGTTCTTTTTCTCTCTAGTCCAACAGAAGACTAAAGTTCTTATACAAATTAAAAGCTTCAGAAAAACAACAACATGGTTATTTTTCAAATTAGACTGAAACCTTTTCCATGACAGAAGTAAAATTTGTGTTCTGGACACACTTTTAGTTAGGACTGCAGAGTTAACACATAGGGAATTAGACAGCAGCAGTAGCAGTGGACATATTCTCCTTTTCCTTATGTAATGCCTTTTATTTTACACACAGGTAAACAATTCAGATTCAGCTTTAAAAAGTGTTTTAGTTGCCAAAATGGAAAAGAAAAAAAAAAAAAAGAAATTGTTGGGCACTAAGCCAAAAAGTCCATTATTTATAAAGGCTTATTTGAGAGGAAATGACTCAAAAGCAGAACTCTGTAATGAAGATCTTGTCTCTAATGGATGAAATAATGCCATAATTACAATAAAAGAATAATTCATAGTTTGAAAACTTAAGATTACACAGACAATTGTAAAATGATGAAATTATTAAAATAAAGTCATTGTGTCCCTCTGTAAAGATGAGTTTACACACACACACACATATATATTTGTCTATAAACAAAAAATTATAATTGAAAAGTTTCCAGGAAAATATTTTGGACTTCTAATACCAGTGACCAAGTAAACAAACTTTTCTACCTAACACAGGTATGGACCTAGCTGTTGGTGTAAATAGTTGACTAAATTAAAGTCAACATGCAAGTAGCTGGCCCATGCTCCTTACACTAAAACTAATAGACAGCACCTGTGCATCTAATATGCAGTGTTCAGGCTAACCAGCAACTAGCTTAAATAAATATTTTCTCCATTTGTGCTACCCTGTGAGGCAAGTGGAAAGAAATTTGCAGTGTATATCAAGCACTGAAGTGTCTATGTTTTTTTTTAAGCTAAAGATAAAATGGTCAGATTTTGAAGAGTGACTTCTGTAAATGTTCTTTCAGGCTCTGATAGCCCTTTTCTAGAGTTGTAAAGTGGATAAAAACCCTTTTCTTCACAAGATAGTAGCTGGTAATTCTTTTCTGTGAATCAGCAGTTCCCATTTGAATTCAAGGAAAATATAAGCACGTGCAAGAGTGTGTTGAAGCTGGAAAATAACAGGAGTGAGACATTATTTCTCAGAGCCACTTCACTTCTCTTTTGGTTATGTAAATAACACATATGAAATTTTATTTTTAAAGAGCATACTTGAATATGATAAATATGAAAAACCTGGGAGATAAAAATATTCAATTTTGTGGTGAAGAAGATGAACAGTTTGGCCTCGCAATTATGATCTTCCTCATAATTTAATATTTGTGTTATGTTTTAACTATAAGGTTGTCAATTATTGTGTTACACATGGAGCAAGGAGACCAGGTTTCTGAAAAGCAAGTAGGACTCCTAAAAGCAGTCTAGAACAGTGACCTGGAGAACTGTAACAATTTATGTACAGAGAGGAAAGAACCTGAACTATTGTATTTAGCTGCTTTGAAAGGACCTTAATGGAAAATAAGATGCTCAAGCCAATAACAGAGAGAGGCCTGACTGTTCACAATTTCCAGGGCTGTGAAGGGAGGACCATTCCTACATCTGGAATAGACATGATAGAAAAGAAAGAAATGCTATCTTGAATAAAACACTATTTGAAATAATACCCTCCAAATTTCAATATCTTTCAAGGACAATGATTTCATAAATACAGAATCTGTGGTAGGAAAACTGAAATGAAAAATTTGTCTGGAAAAGCCAGTTTTGAATCTGAATAGTCATGAGAAAACTAGCAGTGCCCAGACACTTGAACTCTCTCTCTTTCTTTCTACTGGCTGCTGCAGAGATCAGTGGATGGGCAAAAGACTGAAGCTCTCATTTGAATGCCTTCTTTTCTTCCCACCTCCAGCTAGGCCAACTGCAAATTATTAGTGTGTTCCTAATAGCAGGAGAAGGTGCAGTGAGGAATGACCTTTCCTCTCCATTATTAATTTCTTTTTTTTGAGGAGCGTATATCCAGAACACTGAGGGAAAAGTATTTCCAGTTTATGGGAGATCTCTACTATGTGTGATTGAAGTTGGACATATTCAATGCAACAGCAGAATGTCAAAAAAGCTGCAGTGATCTATTACTAAAGACTATCTGGTCTCTAGTAATAACAAGATAAAATAGGAAGACTGGCAAGCACCACTTCCCTTCCTCAAGCAGTCCTCTATTTTCACAATAGGGTTCAATATTTTAATTTCATTACTGTATTGCCCTAAAAGCCAAACACTTCACTTACAGCATATGGAAGTTAGATTAAGATGTGGCTTGCATGTTTTTAGACCAAGGAAATTCAGACATAAGATAGAATATCCTGGCCTTGGCCTAAATAATCGATACTTTCTTTAAATGTGGATTTAAATCAGAGTTTTGGTCTTATTTCATCATGGATTAATACAGTGACTGAGAGTCTATAGTCTTTTGAAACTGAAAATTAAAAAGCTCTGATTAACTAGCTCTTCCAACACCAAAACAAAACAGAGAATACGCTGTAGCTAGTCAAGACCATGTATCTCTCCAATTATTTAATTGTGAGGAATAATGAGAGGGAGGCTGTTTGGGTTTTCTTTCTGTTCTGCCGTTAGTAGAATGTCATTTTTTCACCCAAGAGCCTTTGAAAGAGCTTAAGCTTTAAATCATCATTTTTCTATGACAAAAAGACTTTGCCTTTCTCACTGACCTCTGTGTTCACTGTACAATACATTTATACTTGCTTAGGAGCTTTGATTCATGTTGAACAAAGTAAAGGGGGCATCTTACTCTTAATTGACTTAGGTGTGATATTTCCAGCCCATTCATCTAAAAAAAAGTGTATAAAAGGGCATTGTTTAGAATGAAAGATACATATTATAACCTCTTGCTTAAGTACGGTTCACTTATATTGCTGCGTTCTCTTTTCTTTTCTCTTAACTTTGCACATCTTTTTCACTTTGCCTTTTCTTCCCCTCATTCTCCGTTTTTTTTTTCTTTTTTTTTTTTTGACACTAACTTTTGTTAGCATGGTGTTTCTTCAATTTATGTGTAATCTACTTTAATGTGCTCAGAATGCATATAGCAGAATTCTTGTGCTCTACAATACTATACAGATTGCTCAAAAGTAGACTACTTGCAGACAGCATAGCAGTTTCTCAGATAGTATCTAGTGTTACAGATAATACAAAAAAACCCATGTTGCAATATAAGCTGTTTTCTTTCTGGTCTACATCATTATCAAAGTCACTGGAGTTATTTCACATTTATTCAGGCCTGTGTGAGAACTAAATGTGCCAATGCTTTAATTTAATTAAGCTCTTGCATGTAAAATCAAAGTGGACTACATTTCCTTCCTGTTGTATTTCAGTCTACTCAGTGACAATACCTGGGCAATAAATCTGGCATAGTGCTTGTGGAATACAGAAGGCTCCAATGACAATCAGGCAAAACCAGACATAACTCTATTGATTGGAGTCTGGATTTTCAATACAACTTATGCACAAAAGGAGGATCACATAGATTTTTGAATACTATGACTCCATTTGGTCTCATTCTTCACTTACTAACTACATCTGTGGTGATGTATCCCAACAGAATCCTGCAGAGTTACACTAATCCAAGACAGTAGGGAATTTGTGCCAGTGATTTTAACAGCACTCATGTAAGCAAGACAAGTAGCTTTACAAGTCATTTCAGAGGTTTGCTGAAAACAATCAAAGTAATATTTTAAAACAGTTCTTCATTTAGAGGGAATAATTGTAGGAATCCGCACTCAGATTTTGGAGAATAGTATTTTCAAAAATGGTCAATAGCTCATAGTCTATTAAATTCTTTCTGATATGTGTGTATTAAGAATATTTTTTTTCTTTGCTGGAGCTCAGTTTTTAAAGGTACTATTCTTTACAGCTGATACTTACAGAAGTCACATTTTAAAAATACAGTGAATTCCTGGATCTGGCAGTCATACAGGTAAAGATATCAGCAGAGTGCCACTAGGGTAGGTTCTGATTTGACATTTCTGATTTTTCTTCCTGACTTTGCAGATACCAGTATATTCAACACTTCAACTTACATCAGAAGCTGGTCCCTTGATAATGTATGTGCATGCTGTGCCATTTTTGCTATCACAGTTCACAAAATGATATTCAGGTTATTGATTAATATATTGTTAATCAGCTGCCTGGAGCATTTATTTACCACAACCTTAAACATTATAGGGATTTAAGGATATGTTCAGTTGTCAGTTACACTGATCTAAACCCAGAATCATTCTGGTGAAATCTGTGAAATTAATCCAAAAGTGCATTAGTGACAGACGAATATTTTCTATCACACCTATTCTTTTAAACACTGTCCCTGTCTGGCTGGAATTTTGCAGGTTAGTCCTGAAAAACTAGATTTTAGTAGTATATAAAAATATTCAGGATCAAGATTGCATGGCTTAATCACCTTCTGACAGTCGGGGCTTCTTCCAATACTTGGAAATGTACCATGATCTCAGCCTGGCACAATAGTCTGTTTTAATTTATAATCTTCATGACCTAGAGAATCTCTGAACTGCTTCTAACTTACATTCTAACTTACAACTACTTTGAATCCTTTTCTTTTTTCCTCTCCAAGACCACAAATTTTCAAAATACATACCTACTACTGCTATATGAACAAAAGATGAATGTTGCAGGATAGTTTTAATGTACAAAACGAAGATCAGCTCTGGTACACAAAGCTACATCATGTAGCCCTGGCTACATTGTACCTCAAGTTTTTCCCTTCTTGCTGTGCTTTTGACAGTGGGAGCAGTTACTTTGGTCATGTGATAAGCAATAGCTCTCTAGAATAATCAACAATTTCAAAACTCACTTCCTCTCTTTCTTGGGGAAAAAGGTGATTTCTAGAGACAGTTCAAAAACCACCTTTGGGCAGGAATTTAGGACTGGATAAGATGGACATAGATTGAGATAATTTTACCTTTTTTATAGCTTCTTGATGGTCAGTGTTATGGTAGCTGGTAAAGGTGGCACGTTAATCACATGTTTATTTTAGCCAGGGGAAAGAAGATAAAGTCTACAAGTGCTTTCACGAGTAAGTAATATTGTGTTTGATCAAGCTATTTTAAAAATATCAGCCTTTGAAAAAACATTATATAAATCCAACAGAAGATGCTACTACTATAGGTTACAGAATGAAATCTGAACAAGCCTGTAAGTTTTATTTTGTTATATGGAATTTTTAAATTAAACTCTTTGGCAGTGAATCAGAAAAGTTTGGGGGTCAAACTTAAACCAAGCTCAAAAAGCTGCTGTGCTTTTTGACACAAAACTAAAAGAAGATGATTGTTATATACCTGCTGATTGACTTCCTATTGTTCTTTTCATAAACATGTCATCTTCTCCATTGAATTGATAACCCAGAATATTTTATTTTTAAATGGTTACCTGAAGGAGTAAAAATATAAGCCTAGAGGCTCCTAGAACAGTGAGGTGCTATTTTTCAATTACAGGGTAGAATTTAAATAACCCACATACTTCAGATATAACCCTTATATAACCCACATAGTTCAGATAGTCAAAGTTCAGATATCAATCATACCTTTTAATACAAAATATTTAATATACTGTTAAACATACAGTGCAGGACTGCATATTTGTTTGGAAAGAGAATCAATGCTGCCCAGTACCTACGCTACTTGCTGTAATTTAAAAATGCAGTACACTCTTCTGTGATGAGAAAACACTGGGAAATTGCCATAAAAGATTAAAATAAAATAGGATTTTCTTCCAGTTGAGAATTCCTGGGTTCAAAATTACCCTTATCTTACAAGTATTCATGAAAAAAGGATTAGAATACCAGTCAGAGTAGGAAATCAGTATAACAGAAATTTAAAACTTACTTACCTCATTACGAATTTTGCTATTATCTTTGGCTGACAGAGAATTTCACTATCCGAATGAAATTCAGGTTTTATGTATAAAATTCTCATTAACTTCCATACTGAAATACGAAAAAACTAGCCATACAAGTATAGGTGCAATATTTTTGAGCTAGAATATGGTGAAGATGTAGCTGTTGCTAGTAAAACTGCTTTAAATTACCATCCAAGGGATATGGGGAAAATATCCTAATCATAAATATTTCACTTTCCACAAAAATTTTATTCAGAAACACAAAAACCAAAAAGAAGTCTGAAATAAGAAAAAAAAAAATCTTTTTCATCTGCTCTATGAAAAAATCTAAAGTGTGACTGTCTGTCCATATGCTCCTCTGATGTGCATGCCGAAGTGCATATAGAGATTTTCTTTAAAAAGTGTCTTCTATGCATAATCTATAAATCTCTACATGTATATTTGGTGTATTTTAACAGAAAAAGCCTTGCAAAGATCCGTTAAAAGGATTGCATGAAAGCAGTTGGGGAAAAAAAAAAAAAAAAAAAAAAGAGTGTTTTT
>VZRU01018974.1:51122-68275 GCA_013398155.1 Pedionomus torquatus | reverse complement strand
ACGTAAAGAAGTTGGGGAAAAAAAAAAAAAAAAAAAAGGAGTGTTTTTCAGAAAGGAAGGGAAAATGAGAAAAAGCACAGGCCAGGGCATGAAAGATTACATTTTTACATTTTACCACCATTGAATTAAATGCCAATATTGTAGTCTACCATATAAGACATTTTTTTAAAAAAGTCACTGTGCAGGCTAGAAGGCTAATAATCTTTTTAACTAGGAGATATTTACAAAATAAACATCCGCTATTTTGTAGTTCATAGTAACTCATATAATAAAAGTGACAAAATTGATAATAAGGGACTGTGACATATTTGTATCAGACATTTATCTACAGTTACCTTGACCAGTACTAACTGCCATAAATGTTATATGAGCACTCATCAATGATTAAATGAACATCACAGTGTCTTGGCATCCATTTTTGTTAAGGCTGGAGCCCTAGATAATATTTAAACAATTTGTCTACTTCCTAATGCAAGAAGCAGAATTTGATCTGTGCACATTAGTATTAGCTTTCAGGATATGGAAAATTTAGCATAATATTATATTCTCTTTTAATTATATAATTTTAATTGTAGCATTTTAAGATGGAAGAAATTCAGAAGCCTAGTTTGCACTGGGATAAGAACATGGATTGCAAGGCATAAATCACAAATCCCACATGTGGTGACAGAGAGCAGAGACCAACCTAGCCATGTCCCCAACAGTGTGGATGGCCTGAGTTCATGGGGCAAGCCCATGCTGACTGGTTTTCAGTATCCAGGACGGGACAGACACAGGATGGTACAGTTGGGTGAAGAAGAAAGCTTGGTGAACTGCTGCAGATCTCAGATAGAGTTGTTGGAAAATTGCTTTGGCTGTATCAGAGACTGATGATCTTGCCTGCAAATGCTTGTGATCCTGGGAATGTCCTGGCAAGCCATGAGGCATTCAGTTACACCCCATGTGGTGCTATTTTCTATAGTTAATCTTTGTGCATCTTTCTCTTCTCCCATTCGAAAGCACACAAAAAATTCAGATGCCATGCTGACTAACATCTTTTCAGCCTTTTGAGAAAAAGATGTGCTTTTAAAGCCTATATATTTTCCCTTCTTCTTTTAACTTTTAGTCTTAGTTAGGACCCTTGATTTATGATCCTGTGGGTTTATAGGCAAGGCTCAGCATGTCTTCATTTGTATTTTGCACCTGGTTTGTCTTGGAACAAAATTGGGGGGCAGGGAGGAGAAGAGAAAAATATGTCTAGATTTCTAGTAACCCGGTATTGAAAGGTGCATATCCTATTTGGAAATATTTTTTTCCTTTGTGCTGAAAGACAAGAAAAATGTATTTGTTGATGTATGCAGCTACCTACCACCATTATTATTGTTATCTTAAAATCTATCTACTTTTATACCCCTCTACCAATACTTGCTATAAGCATTTTGCACAGCTATCTTTTTCTTAGGGAATGGTGGCAGCATCATCTCAATTTGCTATAGTAATTGCTGAAAACAGCCCATCCACCAATGTGTTCAAATAATCCCTGTTAAAGTGTCTTTCTTGATCCTTTCCTGTGTTCATTGCCCTGGGAATTCCTATAGCTATGCTATCCTGAAGGCAAGAATCTGCTGCCTGTAGTGAAGAGGTGGCTGTTATTTTTCTGAGCTGTTGTCTTTCCCATAAGAGACCAACTCACCAACGCCATGGTTTGTTAATCACTTATAATATCTAGCTCTTCCAAACCAGGCTCAGACAAATACAAAATAGGCATTCCCTGCAAGCTGAGTTCAGCTTTTGAAGAGTAAACAAACATTTCATTAAAATGGCCTCACTAAAGACAGGCAGAGAGATCTGAACTGAGCTGTCACCTTGTATTAGTCACACCCATAAATTCTGCCATGTTACAGTGCTCACTTGCAGTATCCCAGAGAGCTGCGAAGAGGCAATTCTTCAGGTTTCCCCTTCCTTGTTTTGGAGTTTTGTCTTGGGGGAGGTTATGGTCTCCCTTGCAATGTCCAGTATGTGTTTCCATCAGTACTGCTACACTCACTTTGTGTACATGTACTCAAATACTGACCCTGACAGCAATAATTTCTACTAGGCCACTGCAAATGAACATTTGTTTTAGGAAGTCCCCATTTTCTGTACCAGCTCCTCTCCTTTCAGATTGAAGGCATAGTATTTCCGATGTTGATGGTTTCCTGGTCTTTTGGATCCTTTTTTCCCCAGTAGAAGTGACAGTGAGTTCAGTCCTCACAGTCACTCTGACAGCCTGACAACTGATATCACAGCAGGCCACAGCTAGGAGTGGTTTATTACTTTTAGTAGGATTTATTTAACTCAGCCTTACAGCCTAAGGGGGTGGTGGAAGAGATTTAACTCAAAATTAAATTCTTGTAGGAGTCCTTTTAATATAAGAAACATGGACAGGAGGAATATGGAGAGTGGGTAGAAAAGCAGTGATTGGAAAAGCATGTAATGTGAATGTGATTATTAAATGTAATGGGTCATGGAAGCGGGCTAAGTAAAACATGTATAAAGCAAAAAATAAAGCAAAAAAAAAAGAATAACAACAGACATGTTAACATACATGATAAAGTATGAATAAAACTTCTGTGTCTTAGATTTTAATGAACCACTGGCTGGGTGTTTTCTTTCAAAGTGTAACTTTAAAAAAAGATATTTAAACCAAAGCCTAGATGAATAATTCTTGAAAGTTTTCTTTCCAACAACAACAAAATCAAATAAAACTGGCTTTTTATTAAATAAATATTAATTTGTTTTCCACACTCAAACACTGTTATTTTCCAAATTAATAGAGAGAAAGCAACCACAAAAGTAAGGAAGGGTTAAATTGAGTTTTTCATGGATTACTTCTGCGAGACTTTGTTAAAGAAGATTGTATAAACAACAAAACTATAAGAGCTGTATTCCAGGTCTTTCAAATTCAAATACAGTTCCTAGCCCAGTCCTTCTGTCTGATCAGGAATTTTTCTCTCTAACCTGGGCCATCAGAAAGCCATCATTTTCCTCTTCTTGTTCCAAACAAGGAATGTCTTTGACTCTGCCTTTTGCTGCTCATGGTGAAATGCATTTATTCATGAAAACCAAACAGGGTAAACAAATGCGGTCGAAATAGGTTAACATAATGAGAAAACGTGCTAATCTCTACCTTTTACACAATTTATATTGTAGGACTTTTGTACCTCTTCTGCTACAAGAATTTTTTTGAGTCAGTGAAGATTTCAGCTCACTATACCATGGCCTACCAACTTTCTATGATGTTTCTATTTTTTCTTGGGTACATGGACCATCCAATGTGTAGTATTTCTGTTTAAATGCAGAGCAGCTTGCCAGCCCACAAGGAAGTAGAATGTCCTTCCCCTGCAGAGCTTGGGAATGCTCTGCATCCACAGGGAAGACTTCTGTGTTTTTGAAGTTTTATTTTTTATTAATAAGTAACATGCTGAACAAACTTTAACCATCACCTAACTAGGATATGGAGCATCTTCTTGAAAGTCAACGTAGTGACAAGCAGTAACTTTAACAAGCATAATAGTGGTATTAAGACAAAATTACTCCCATGCCTGTCCTCCATGGATGCTGTAAAAAGGAAAGGGGGATTACCAAAATAATAATTGTGATAGTCCATGATTTCCAAGTTAACATCTGCAATGAACTTTTAATAAATCAGAATACGGTAAGTGGGGGGCATGTAATCACATATGAATAATGGCATTTTGTGACACACATGCTTCATTCAGCACTATTAATGCTCTTTTGATCATTCCTTTGTCCACTTTTGGCTTTCAGTAAATCTGCAGTTGGTTACAAGAGAATGGAGATTAGGGATGGGACCTGGTTTTATGCATATATGGTGCTTGCAAAGCAGAAAGTCATCAAGTAAAATGCTTTAATCTCCTGCTCATCCACCTGTAACTATCTGACCATGTGTTAGGAGACAATTGACTTTTGAATGAATGACCACCTTAAAAGTCAAACTAATCAAATGTTTTAAAGCCAGTGTCATGTATTTCTGCAAGGAGCCATGAGCATAGAGTAATACGTATTAAAAAACAACTGCAAAAGAAAAGAGACAATCTTGGATATAGTATGACTTTAGGAAAGGAGCTTAACATCAATTTTCAAAATGCTCCTGGTGGAATATCAATGATAATGTCCTTATTTTCCTCTACTGAGCCAAATCTGTCAATGGACTGAAATGCTTGAACACCTTCTTTATGAGTGAAACTTTGTCCTTTTTCCTCTCACCTTATAAAGAAATTGCCTGCTAATGATCAATAAGTACTTCAAGATTAGCATATTTCTCCAAAGAGAAGAGAAGGGTCCCTTGGGAAATGAATGACTGGAGGAGAGCAAGCCAGTACACAGCAGTTTATCATCGGTGTACCACTGCAGAGTCTATGAGCTTTAGCAATGGTTAGATTTAGAGCCTGCAAGAAATCTGAATAAAGCAAGATTCTGTCAAAATGATGCTTGGTCTGTACAGAAACATTGTCAAGAAATCCCTATATATAACCTAAAAAACTTGCTTAATCAAATATTCTGAATAAAAAAGAGACATCACTACCACTAATCTGGAATTCTGCTATTCAGATCTTGCAACCTGTATGTTAATTTACATACTGTACCATATGCTAGACCTGGGAAGCTCCTTTTAAAGCTATTCTCTCACATGCAAAGCCAAAAGAAGCTATCTTTGATCTTTCTAGGCTATTTATTCCCAAACAATGTAAAGATTTTCTCACTGAAAAGATGAAATCTAGAGGCCATATCCCTTCTTGCAATAGAAATATGTGCTTGTATGGGATAAAATCCAGGCTTGAAAGTGTAATTTCTACCTTGTTTTCCTCTTTGGCTTTACAGAAGGCACAGCGTGTGCCTTACATAATTTCAGCGTAATTCTGCTACAGTTTAGAAAGGCAGTTACTGGGTAGTGTAAATCACTTCAGATTGAATTACTTTATCTGCTACAATAACAAATGTGATATTTTAAACACTATCTTTGTCCACTGTATATACTTTTAATTTAATTGCAAACATTTTAGAGTAACGGGCCTTCTCTGAGCTTAGTCAACTCTTGGAATGACTGTCATCCCAAACACAGTAATTTTTAAATCCACTCAAGCCAGTACTAATCTGGCTTGAAAGACAGTACTCTAAAATGATGATGAATACAGCTGGTAGATGAATGGGCAAAGAAGAGTATGTAGCCCAACTGAGGAAAAGATCTACAGGGCAAGTTTGCATATTTTTTGCATAAAAGAGAAAAAAAAAGAACAGAAAATACTTTTTGAAACCTTAAATCAATTAATTTTTGTTGGAACTCATACCTTCTTACAAGAGAAATCAACTCACTACAGGAAAAAAAAAGTCCATAAGTTACAGCTCATAGCTCTAGGCCTGAGAGAAGTGCTTGCAACTTTTCATTTGTTATGCAAAATTAATGGGAGACAGGGACATGCTCCACAAAGAGAAAAGAACCTTCAGGCTTAGTAAAATTGTGCACTCTATTACACAACAGGTGTTTTTATAAGGGAGGAGAAAAAACGAAGTGATATTTGGAAAAAAAAAATCTACTTTCATTTTACAAATGATTGGCAGCTTTTTACCAAATTTTCCAAAATATTTTTTCTTGAGAGTTTAGCCCCTGAAAGTATATGCTTATAACAGATTCCTTAATTGACGCGTTATGAATAGAACTCTCTAATGCTGTACGTACACAATGTAATTACTGAAGCATTAACTTAGAAGTTCTATTCAGGGCTGTAGAACAGTTTCAATGGACCCATGTTTCATGAGCTAGACTAACAATTCTGAAAAATCCACCATTTGGGCAAAAATGTTTTATGCTGAGTAACTGGGTAAAGACCATAATTGTTATTTCTTAAGTTGAGGCAAAGTCCTATTAGTTGCAGCTGGATACTCTGAGGCTGAAAATGGCCAAGGTATGAGAAATACCACAAAAAGAAAGGATGTCTGAAATTCACAATAATAAAAGTAATTGATGATGTAATTCCATCAGCTTTTCATCATTTAAGGGGCAGAACGTTGTTAGGAGAATCATCACCTAAGCCCATACCTACTGCTCTTTCTTAGTCCCTGTTGTTTACAGCTCAGGTACATATCGTTTACTGACTAATACAAGTACTTTCTACTCCAATTGTGTCTTATATGACACAAATGAAAAATAAAAGTTGACATGTAAATTAAAAAACTATGTCGTTTCCATGGGGAATCTTCCCAAGACAGATTTTCAGTGTAATATAGAAAATAAAATTTTGCACTGAAACTCAAGAAAGCTGAGATAAAGGCTTGTCTGTGTCTCACAGGTCTTGAGTGATCTTGGATGTGTCACTTTGATCTGCATTCAGAATGACATAAATGTTCCTGTATCTGCTATGAAGTAGTAAGGTGCTGAGTTCAAGCTTCTGGTTTAGGCTCTTGGACTACAAGTCTTATTTTTCACTTATCATCCCTCAGCTAGTTGTTGGGTTTTTTTCTAAGATTTTTAAGGATATCCATACTATTCCACTCCCATCTATTTTCTTCAGTGCTTCTTTTACATGTAGATCTCAAAACTGAAATCTAAGGCTATTTTAATTAGTGGAAGCACTGAGTTTAATGGTTTTCATTAATTTCTCAGTGTTAGCTCATGTAAACATAGTTCTTGCTCTCAGTTTTTCCCTGTCTTTAGTGCAGCTTCCTTCTTCACAGTGCCACTGTCTGGAGAGACGTGTTGACATAGTTCCATGTTGCTGCAGTGGGAGCATGGTGTACCCCATGTTTACAGAAACCCAGAGCTTCACAGAGCCATGCACCGTATCTGCTGTAGAAGGTGAAAGGGTCATTATTGTATTGATTTTTAGAGCTTTGAGTATAGGAATCAAGGTTCCCAGAATTATTTATTGGTAGAAGTAAGGTTATAATTTTAAAATTAATTTGAAGTTTGTTACTTCAATCAGGAATTAAAGATTTAAATGATGGTCTGAAGCCTGCTTCAGGACAGAGAAGACCTCCATGTAATTTGTAATATGATGACTCTGGGATCCTAAAGTCAGTATGGATTAGCACAGGTGTACTAAATTAGAAAAGAGAAGTAATGGAATACCTTCTTTGGAGGCAGCAAATGTGAAGTGTAGCAAAGACTAATAGAGACCCAAGCCACAACACAAAGGGGGTGGACTTGGGAGATTTTAGTTACTAAACTCTGCTAAATATTTACTTTACCAACATTGATTTATGAAATGCTCATAACTTCACCAACTAAGATGAATTTGCATGACAATGGCAGAAGTTAACCCTTGCCAATTGCAAATACTTTTTCAGTAGTGCAGAAGTAGTAAAACTTTCCAAAGGTATGATTTGTACAATTTTACACTGAAAAACAAGTATTTAGCCCTCAGTAGTATCTGAGATAGTTTAGGGGAGTTTGGAGGTGAATCTGAAGTAGTGCTCGCATGGAAAGCTTTATGACTTTAGCAACATGCATTAACAAGCCTTTATGGTCCTGGATACAGCTTCCATGGAACTCTTTCCTTTTATGTGAAAAACAAATGCTCTTACTTGGTTATAGCTGTAATATCTCTTTAATGTTACTCCAAAAAGGATTACAGGAATTTGTATGTTTTCAGTGATTTTGGAACAAGGGGCTTAACTAAAATGAAAAGGATGAAAACATCATAAAATTTTTACTTTTTCTAACCCTGAGGTTTCTTTCTACCTAAAAGAAAGAAAAGGTTGCCATCTATATTAAATTTATTCTAGGATAACTGAAGAATAAAAATAACAAACTACAATTAATCAGGTGGATAATCAGAGACAAGAAAATAAATTTAGGTTTCACTCTTTTTGTCAGAAATAAGTTCATGTAAAATTGTGAATAATCAAAGATGGAAAGCATTACATAAAAATTAACTTCTTGCAAATACAGGCAACTAAGCAATTAATAACCATGCCTAGTTTAACCAGCTGCAGTTTTAACAGTCTAGGGTGATGTACATTTTTATACCACATTCATGAACAAATTATACAGGGAAAAACATGTATGTATGTATTTGGAATAAATATTTTTAAATAAAAAGAAAGAGATAGGGAGACAATTCCCTAAGAGAAAATGTCAATATGTGATTTCACAAATATTCAAAAATGTCACTTCTTCACTAACTCATTTAACACCATTTTTGTTTTTCTCCTTCAGATGATTATTCTCCTTCCTGGTTTCCCCTGTTTAAACAAATAAACTTGAGAGATGAAAAGAAAAGGGAGGAGGAAGATGATGAAGACAAAAATATACAACATTTTAAATTGCTTGTTTTGTTTGTTTCTGTGTCTAGTGTCATTCCAGAAATTACTGGCTGAGCATGTGAACGACTGAGCGGGAAGCAGAAAGGTAACAGGGTATTTCACCATTCTCGCCAGGGTGTTATGCCCCCAGTGTTCTCCCCATGGTGTGGTGATTCACTTCATGGAGTACCCCTGGCCGTACCCAGACCATGGTTATACAGCCACCTCTCTCCAGAGTCAGCTCAGTTCCAGAAAAGGGGTAGCCCTTTGGTCCCTACAATTTTTCCAGAGCTACTGCTTTTACAAATCTGGTTGCTAGCCAGGGTGGTTACCTGACACATCTCATTGTGCAGCTGCAACAGCACATCATGCAAGGCTTGAATCAATCTTTTCACTAGCAATTTAGATTTTTTCTGGAATAAAGTGCCTCTCTGCCCACAGTCTCAGTGCAAGCCAAGGCTGCAGAATCAGTCCTTTGATGTTTTACAACTAGAAATTTGCTTCCCAACAGAAATCTATCTTTTCTTCTAAAGAACTTGTGAATTACTTAAATATTGTCATGTCTTTTCTACAGCTGTGAATACCAAAGCAGTTTAAGAGAGATGCCTCAAGCTAACCTGAAAGGCAGTGGCAAAGAAAAAACAATTCAAAGCTTCCTAGTTTTCAGATCCCTCCTAATTCAGTAGGTTATATTACCTTCAAGAGTTCTTCAGTCTGTCTCAGCATCAGGAATGATACTGTAGATTTTTTTAAAATGGGTTCTAAATAAAACTAATATGCTACCATACAGCTTTAAAGATGCAGTTCATAGCAAGCAAGTAACTTTGTAAGACTATTTAAGGCTATAATTTTTGCATTAAAATTCGTATGTAGTGAATTACGTTCAAACACGTTTCTGTCAAAGAAAAGTGTAATTGTAAAATTTTCACCATTGCAGCTTTCATTTTCATGTGGGTGTATACAATAAGGAGCACTCCTTTTTCTATTTAAAACAGGTTGTTAAACAAAACATACAATAATAATGCTAATTAAGATAATTGTGTCTCTGCTTACCCACTTTCAGTGTTTGCTTTTTTTCACATCACTTTTTCTCCACCTTATTGACATTCTATACTAAGGAAGTATATGCCATCAAAAGGTACATTTTGATTGTACTGTTTTTTAGGAAAGAAAAGGATTGTATTTGGTTATTGACATCAATAACTAATAGCAAGACTGAAATTTTAAAGTTCTCTCTAATGTAGTGTTTCAAGACATTTTTTCCAATCTTTTTATGTACATATTAGCATATGTGGCACTTTAAGGAGCTTTCTGTCCTGATTTATTACCCTTCTGAAATCATGTAGAAATAATCTGAATCATCTCTTATGTTTAACTGGCAGCATCACTCTGTATAACCTCATCTCTACCCTTTTCCATAATGCCAGTGTCACAGGCACTATCTCAAAAAATATGAAATAAGATTTGTGTGTGTCCTCATAAAGCAGGTCTTATTTTTGTTGCTTCTTTGGTCTAACAGCTAAAATTTATGGAAGAAACTAGCTTAGATTCATTGTTTCCTAATAATTGTCACTTCTCCCCCCCAAAAAAAAATGTGAAAAATCATTAAAATGAAATTAAAAATCACAGTTAATTTTGAAATAGATTATTAGATTTCTAGCTAAGGTGGGGGGAAACAAACTAGTATAAAAGAATTAACTTGGAGCTTGTGTTTTGGTAGTTATGCCAACCTAAGCAAGAACCTTCAGTTGCTGTTTCACCATGTTGCTTGTGTGCCTGCACAGTGAACTAGATCAGGGAACCAATCTGGCCGGAAAATAACTGTTTAAATCAATACTCCACATCATGCTGTCTGGCTGAGAACAGAGGTGATTCAGAGTTTTCCAACCTTCGGAAGGGTGTCCTAGCCTACAAAGTTATATAGTCATGTTCATTTCCTCTGGCAGAAAGAATGTAATAGCACAGTGTAAAATGTAACTGAAACAAGTAACAGAGTCCCAAAATACTTATGTGCACTGGTTAGCTGTTAAATCTGAAGTGGCCAAGTTACCTGCGCCACCTAGAAAAGCAAGAGGAGGAGGAACTATAGATGTGAAAATACCTTATTGGAAAATAATATGAAATTTAATATTATTGCTTCTCCTTGAGTAGGTTAAGTGCAGTGGCTTAAGTTTATGCCTCTATACATACCCAACATGGGACTTTGGTTACAGTGGATTAAGGCTTTATGAATACTACAGTGGTCTGTGAATAAATCATGTTGATAGGCTTTTACAACCTTGCTCTAAAAATGAGAGAGGTCTGTTTCTGCAGCCTTGTGTTTTAGGCGTGATAAAGCTTTTGACCTTTTGTGCTTTTCAGTATAAGGATTCCTACATCTTTCTTTGTAATTTCCATCTTAATAAAGTTTTTTTTCTGAAAATCCCGTAAATATATATTAAGTGCTGATAGTCTGTATGACATTTTACATAACAACCTACACCAAATCAATATTCCTAGATCTTTTAATTTGCACATTTCTGATGCTAAAAATATCTAGTCAACCTTGAGTGCAAAGCTGTCAAGCTATATATATATATGTATGATTAAAAAAATATTCTGAGTTTGTTTGAAAAGCAACATTAAGATCAATTGTGAATTAGTTTTGGGGTGGTTTTGGTTTTGGTTTGGTTTGGTTTGGTTTGGTTTTTTTTAAGAATGAGAAGTCAGGTGATAAAAAAGGATAAAGATTTTATTTAAAATAAAAAATAGTGAATTCATTCATTCATTCATGATATATACGTCTCAGGTCACAAAAAACCTATTGTGTTTCACTGTCCTGTCCACGTGAAGCTTGAGCCATTGAAGTTGCTTCAACTTTTAGTCCTTTAAGTTTACTGTTCCATAATTATGCTGATTTCTTATTTCCTTTTTGAGGAGTTAAATCCTGTACTGTGGAAGAAACATCTTTTTGGCAAGTATGAACAACAACAAAAAAAAAGGAGCGTGGTCCACAGCTTGCAGCTTCTGTCTCTAAGTCCCATTGCAGTTGGAAGAATGCACAAAGAATGTGGCAACCTCTCTTTCCATCACAGGTTCAGAAGGAACATGGTCCTGTGACAGAAAAGAAGTTAGTAGAGAAGCTTGTTGCATAAAAAGTTTAGAGCTGTCTTCCTTGAGACTGCCAGCTAAAGAGTAAACACTCCAGATAACCATGTTTCCTCTAAGGCCACAGAGTAGGTGGAATTTGGGGTGAAATCAAAATAACTATACTTCCTATATATGGAAAAACACAAAGTAATCATTTAAGCCAGGATGCTTACAATTTAGACATTAGTCATTGTTGCATTTTTAATATAAATTTTACTGTGTAAATTAGTTCTGTAAACAGCAAAATATTTTATCTTACTGAGTCAAAAAAGAAAGCACTGTGTTTGTTGTTTGGTTTTGTTTGGTTTTATTTTGTTTTGGTTTTCTTTTTCTCTTCGAAGCACAACAAATACTTTTAAATAGAGGTTACATATGAGTATACCACACATGGTTTGTGAACCTTAATATTTTCTTTAAAAAGTTAGTTTGAAAAATGGCTTTAGCAACATACTGCTAAAATCAGCAAAATGAAAGGTGGAGATGATCTTCACTGAAGAGTATTTTCCACTGGGGACTCCACTGGCATTCAGTTGTCTCATTTAATTATCACTTTCCTGATTCAACCATTATTCATGAGCTTCCTTGTGTTCTTAAAAAGCTCCGAGCTGTGCTTGCCAATGTTATGGCATATTATGAAGCACAGTTATGCAGCAAGAGGGAGGGGGTGATAATGCATTGGTCTATACTGCTGGCATGTTTTCTGTTTGAACTCCTCGGTTGCCAGCAGAATGCAGAGCTCTTTATTCAAAATCTACTGCTGTTTTTTAAGCATTGTGCTAGTATTACGATCCTTTGCATTACTTCGGTAAAATACAGCAACAAAGAAGCAGTATGGATCATTTGCATGAAGTTTGCACTACTTTCCATTTGACTGCATTTCTCTTTTGTAGCAGTGGTGAAAGAAATGCATGGAGTGAAAAGTTCCTAACAGATGCAGGCAGAATATACCCGGGTCGGTTTGAGATGAATTTTAATTGGCGTCGGTTTTATCTATACTTGAAGCTGGAGTATACTCATTTCCTTTCTTCATGCCCTCTCTACCTAATTTAAATGTTAAAATTTTTAGCTGAGTTTTATGAGGTTTGGATTTTTGGTAAAAATGCATGAAGTACAAGGCAGTTAGGATAAAGATAAGGACAGAAAGAGTAGCTTAAAAACAGCTGTTCTAGATGTGCCCGAAATTATGTCATAATAAGTTTAAAGGGGGGGTGGCAGCAGCCAAAATTGTAACATTTCTATTCTAAACCACTGAATTTAATTAATAACAGCAATAATACTGAGGAAATCATTCATTAAATAAGTTAACAGCCAATTTGCTGGAGTGTTATCTGCCCTTGGCTTCATCAACGTTACCAAGTCAAAATCCATAACTTTTGAATAAAGATTACTTTTTTTTTTTTTTTTAAATTATTGCTTAAATACTGAATTGGCACTTTATAAGCACATATACAAACTTCAGAATACAGTTATGGTGGAATATTTATTTACTGAGAGTACAGAAACACTGCTAACACTTTTTGTTTTCAGATGTGGAAAGCAAAACCAGAAAAAAAGCTCAGCACGTTTCTTTGCTGTCTTGCATCAAATATATATGAGAGTAAAAGCTGATTCTCTGAAATTTATGCTAGGGTGAAATGAAATACAGACCAACACTTTCTACACAGCCTGGTTTAAAGACTTATTATTCCAAATTCCGCTTTCAAGCATGCAGATTCTTCTGGTTTAAATGAAACTATGAGGCAGTTTCAAACCAGATGCAGTTCCAATAAATGCAGCAGAGCTGCCTTTACCTCAGTGGGAAATGAATTTGAATTTGGCAGCTAATTATACACTAACTGGCTATTTACAAAATTCCGAAGTCTTCACTCTAGTCAAAATTTTCATTAATTTCAGGGGGAACTGTAATATTACATGATTGGGAGGTTTCTTGAATAAGCATCATTTTCATATCCAAATATATTAACACTGGCATGAGCTATGAATGAATAAAACAGGCCAGCATCTATTCAGAATTACATCAGTGTAACTAAGAACAGAACTTGGCTCCGTCTGCTTGGCTGGGGCTGTAGTTGCTAAGACTAGTCTATGAATTGAAAAAGCTGCTGCAACCAGTATGTGCCAACCAAGCGAGTGCTGGAGCTGTTGCACCTCCTTTACTCCATGGACAAAACTACTTCCACAAAACCTGTACACCTCTGAGTGAGGACCATCAGGACCAAGCTCCATGCTGTGTGGTCTGTATCCTGTGCTGTAAAGCAGGCTATTCAGCAAGCTGAGCTAAGAAAGCAAGACACCACTGAAAGGGGTAAGTTTTAAAGACAAAGCCCCAAGAAGTCGACACGGTGTGGATTTAGTTTAAAGACAGTAGCTTAGATTTTTAACATGATGAGTAAAAGCTGCTGGGGCAACTTTGGAAAAGGACACAGTGAATTATTCACTCACTGCTGGCAAATTTCAAATTACTGTTGCATGTTTTCCCTGAAAAATACGTCTAAATTCAGACAAGTCCCTGCGGAAACCTTATGGATTTCATCGTAAGTGTAACAATCCTTTCTTACTTTATACATTATAAATATGTTTCTCTGCAGGTTTTTTCATCACATTTAGTGAGTGCTGTTTCCATTCTTTGTCTCCTAGTTTTTGAAGTGAAATATTTTGATATCTTGCACTTTATTTTTGTAAGCTATCAACTAGTTAAATGGGGCTGATCCTGTAAAAACTTTTTCATTAGTGTTGTTGTTTTGATTAATTGGTTTTGTTAATGTTTAAGGCAATATATAATGTGGCTTTAGGATCTATTTTTTATTCAAAAGTTGATCTTTAGGATCAGTTTTTCTATTTATCTATTTTCAATTTATTTTAAAACTAAAAATAGTGAATCCAAAACTGCTCAGTATCCTAAAACAGTGTTTTCAGTATTCAATTTCTTTTTTTTTTTTCTTTTTCAATGTAACATATCCAATTCAGTATAACCACTACATGGTCCTCTATAAAATCAGGTTTGATATGTAAAAGAAGTTTAATCAAGTACACCAGACCCTCACTTTTTCTGTTTACTATTTTTCCTTTGATCACACTTACAAGGTAATATAATGTATGGGTGGTGCAGAAGAATTATACAAGAATTGCTCAAACAACAGTGCCACAAGTTGCAAGTGCAAAGGTAAATAGAGGTCTAGAGGTCTAGATTTTACACAACAATCTTTCTGCTAGGTGTTGCATTTTCTTTCACTGATCAGTTTAGGTCTTGTACACCTTTTCGTCCTAAGCCACTACATTTCAATTATTATTTCTCAGTTTCACCAACAAGTATTTATTTGCCTGGATCCTTCATTTAAAGTGTCATCAGAAGAAAATCTGGATGATAATTGCAGAAACCGTCAGACCTCAGTAAGGTAACAAAAATTATACTTGTCTCTCATATTGATAATTCAATTTTTTTCTCTGCCAAGTACCAGTACAACTTTACTACACACATCACTTAACTGACTGCTTTGCTAGTGCCTATATAGCTTGACCATATCACATTGATAGTTTTTCTTTCACTCCATCCTGTCAAATAACCACTGCTATTTGCAGATATTTCCCAGTGACATCACAACTTGACACTGTAAATACTGCACACTAACTAAAAATGGTATTTCTACAGCATACATACCAAAAAAAAGAACACCTCTTTAAATATACAATATCACAGTACTTAACTATGTATTTAGAAAGCTATGTTTTGCAAAACATATAGAGCCAGCTATCTGGTGGACATGTATAATAAACCCAATATATTTTCACTGTCCAGGATTGGGTTAGGGATATGGAGGAAATTATATTAATATAACATAGTTACAGACATAGAAAAAAATTAAATGCAGAATTAAGAAAATGCAGTTTTCAGCAAAAACAAACTTTTGAATGGTCTTCATTTCTATAGAAATTATTTTTAATTTCCAGACCAGTCCCTAAGAAGCCTTCATCTCTTACATGTTTGCCCGTATCGTAGAAAGTCCTGCTGTGCCAGAAGAACAGTCATGTAGTTCCAGAGCTTTCAGCAGTCTCCCAGGTACCTGGGACCCAAATATAAAGATAAGCGAAGAGCCCTTGAACTTGACTAAAAATCCTATGGGAAACCAGTGGAAGGTCTCCTATCTTTGTGTTACCAGTACAGCTAAGGAAATGTCACAGCTTTCTGAGCTAGTTGGGGATTCCCTAATAATTGACAGATTCACATCCAGCTCTATTTCAGGGCTGTGGTCCAGTCACAGGAAGTAATTTTTCTGGCAAAACTGGATGGAATTTCCTAGAGAAAAGGGTATGATTAAAACCTTTTCTAACTGATACTTCTTGGTCCCAGTTTTTCATCAGCAAGATCCCAGTAGCACCCACTGCACACAAAGCAACATTCACTTTAAGAATGCTGTGGCAAGATTGCCCACAAGTAACCATTTCCTTTTCCTATTCCAAGTTAGGACTCAGCTTTGGCTGGTTTTAACTAGCTCATTCCTTCCTAGCCAGGGTGGCAGCCATGACGCAGTATAGGACAGGCAGAGCTGAGAGTCATGCATCAGCTGCCAGCCCTTATGTCCTCTTCTGCTGCTTTACAGAAATTGTCTATAGAGCTGGAAGGAAGTAAAATTGATCCTTGTGCCGTGTAAGTTTATAAGTTAGGCATCAACTGCCAGACACACAGTTTTACAGGCAAGAGAAAGGTATGATCAATAGTCATAAAATGCTGCAGAAAGACCTAGCAGAATGAGATGACATTTAGTGGTGCAAGAGTGCGATGTCCGTGGACAAAATGCTATTTATCAATGTTGACTACTGATCTTGCACTGAAATCGAATAATTTAAGATTGAAACTGAAAATTGGCCTTTGTCTTCCTCCTGCAAAGGTGTATTTGGGAATGAAAGGTTTGATTCAGTGTAGAAGCTATTCCAGGTATGTCACATGCAATGCATCTGGCAGGGAGGATGGGCACACAAAAG
This sequence comes from Pedionomus torquatus, assembly GCA_013398155.1. Classification (NCBI taxonomy): domain Eukaryota; kingdom Metazoa; phylum Chordata; class Aves; order Charadriiformes; family Pedionomidae; genus Pedionomus; species Pedionomus torquatus. The sequence goes on along the minus strand of VZRU01018974.1, from coordinate 51,883 downwards.
GCTAGTTCGTGTGTTTGTTTGCTTAGTGTTGGTTTGATTACTGTATATCTGACAAAGGAAAAAGTGGTCACTTCTTTAAATGGCATTTCTGTTTCAATGACACAGTTCCTAAGATAAAGGAAGTAAGGAAAAATCTTTTTAGTTTTGGTCTTTTTGGTTTTTATTTTTGGAATTAAACTAAAAAAAGTAAACCTATGTCTTCTACAGCTTGCAAGAAACAACTTGACACAATCATTGTTTGAATAATGTTTTCATTATTTCTTTGACTCCTTAAAATGAATTTATTTTTTTTTAATTCTGAAGGGGTTGGCCAGTGCTTCACATTATTTTCCTTTATATCTTGATAATTAACTCTTTTTTTATAAAAATTGTCTTACTAATCAAACAGAAACACAGAGTATGGCAGACCAAAAATGTCTGCTATGTGAAATAACTACTTAATCTTGCTTAATAATATCATACTAAAGTCTTCTAATATAATATTTTTTATTCTCCTGAAGATAAAACTCTTAAAAATTATTTTGAGCCATACAAAGTCATACAAGCGTAGCACTTGCACCTTCTAGGAAGCCTTTATCAGTATAGAAATTATCATACTGTATCATGTAATGGTCTAAAGCTATATTTATTCTCCACCAATGGTGAGCACTGTACTCTTTACATGCAAACAAATCAAAATTGCAACATTTTACAGACCTTTTCAAAAGCTGAAAACAAGTTTTAAGTGCTTTTCCAAAACTTAACACTTATCAATCTCAAAA
>VZRU01018974.1:19272-32392 GCA_013398155.1 Pedionomus torquatus | reverse complement strand
CAGCAACTAAGTGGAGAGAGAACTTGCACTGTCTTAAGTCAGTTGCCTATACTGAAGTTTCTTATAATTTTTTATCATTGATTTGAGTTTTCCAAAAATCATTATATTTACTTTTGTAAAAGACTGTTTACCAATATGTGTTCTAAAGCAGAACGCTACAAACTCTAGTGGGAGTGTAATGAAGAGCAGTACACAAAGAAAGACCTTTTTCAGTTAGCTATTTTCAGACTTCAACAGAATTTTGGAGAAAAAAATTGTGCCAGTTGCATCATAAAACTGAAGGGGTGAAATACATGCTTTCAACAGGGAATTTAATCAGATGCAAAAGAAAACAGGGAGGAAAAATGTATGGTGAATTTGGATAAACAATGAAGTAAATAGGGTGATGTTTTGAAAGAGAGGAAGAGTGATGTGGAAGAAGTCAGTGGAAATGGAAAGAAAAACAACAGAATACTAAAAGGAAGCATGAGGACATAGAAGGTTTTTTTGATGAGAATAGTCCTGTACTACAATGTGCTGGACTTTTCAATTTCCACTTTTTGCAGGTAGAGTTAACTACACTGGGCCTCACAGTTAGAAAGAAAGAGGTGGGAGCAATAGGGAAAAAAAGAAGTGAAAAAAGGAAAAGAATTAATATATAATATTAATGTATTAATTGTGCTATTTTACATTACGTGGTGTTGCATGTACGTTTGTTGTAATGGGACTTCATTTAGGGTTCAGTTAAATGCTAACTTTAGACATCCGTTCCCATTCATTTCACTATGTATATCCTGAGCTCCGCTACTCAGGAGTTCTGCAAGTTGGAACATCACATACACAGTTACGTAAGCTGTCTGTACAAGCTTGGCATCCATTATACTTCTAGTCAAGTTAGTCATTTGCAAAATTAAAATGTCATTTTCAAAGTTAGTCCCAAACCTGGTCTTTTAAAACTCCAGATTGAATCATATTGGTGGGGAATTTTCCTATTTTTCTGTTACTTTTTTCCCTGCATTCTTTATCTGTATTTTTTTGAGTCACTTTTCTTAAAAAGCAGTATACTCAGAAAAGTCCTTGAGTCTAAACTTCATTCACTTGTTAGAAAATGTGTAATTTGTTCATTAGACCACATATCATACATGCCTGTGTATTACAGAAGGAAGTTTTGGGTTTTTTCACTCTTTTGTTTCCTTGCTTTATCTTTCTTTGGAGTATGCTGTAGGGAGGGAATCAACAGTTTAAATCTTGGCCTGGCTACATCCCCATCGTGTACCTCCATTTCTATGCCTGTAGCCTTGGAGATAGAAGAGGTGCTTGAGAGATGAATCTCAGCTTCCCTAGTGTTGCTTGGTTGTCAGCACCTGCTCTTTCTCTTGCCTGGTAAAAGAATTTGCCTGTATCTTTGGATTTTATTTTTTTCAAATGGTCTATTATATAGAGTTCACCTAATTCATATAATAGGCTTTTGGAGACAGTGGAAATGTGTAGCAGTAAAGAGATAATGTCCTATTTGATTGCAACAAAGCATTTTTTTATATGATAGAAATCGTGCCTTTAGATCTTTTGTCCATGCTCAGAAGATAAAGAAGGATGGCCCTTATGTTGCTCTCCATTTCTCTGAGACCAGGGTGATTTTTAAGTATATAACCTTGACTAACTTTTCCGTCTGTAGCAGTCCCACAGAGCTTATTACAGAGCCAAACAATCACAGAATTCTCTATAACCAAAAAGAAAAAGGAAGTCTGAATTTTCGGGAGACTACTCTGGTAGCGTAGGAGGTTCATTTACATGAATTCTCTGCTTTCCCACCTCCTCCCTGTAGTTTTCTGTGAGTCCTAAGCATAAAACAGGCAGAAAGCCAAGCTGTCATCCGTTAACATCTATTTCATTCTTTCTTAGGATCAGTTGAAGCAGAGGAGGGTATATGTCTCAGAGGAAAACCTTTATGCTGTTACTGAAATATTTAGGAATGCATCAGATTTTGACCTAGTGTTAACCTATGTTGTCTTTTAGGCCAAAACAAGCATCAGGATAAACTAATATCAGGCTGACAAATCCTATTAAATGCATATGTGATTTTTCATAGTCTCCAAAATAGCATTTTTGATACATGCATCACTGTGGAACAAGTCAAAGGATGAATTTTTAGTTTACTGTCAAGAATAATATAAATTGTTCAGGAATTATTTTTCATTTAAGGAATAAGACTATTTCTGTGAAACTACTGATCACTCCTGGAGGCCAACTATTATGGTATTTTAAGCAGTACTAAACCATTAATAGTCTGTTTACTGCTCAGGAAGCTAACTGAAAAGTTCTCCTATTTGAGATGTGTATATAGATGTGTTTCATATTTCATGAGGGAATGGGTGATGTGTTGGTACAATTATGCATAGAAATGGTTGAGCAAGTCCTTAAAAATTAAATACTTTTTTCCCATGATGTGAGTTTAAACTCAGTTGAAGAAGGCCGTTGAATGTGTATTAAGCATAAGCCTGGAATATGATCCTTCCACGTGGTTCACTCATGAAAAAGGCAGGTTGAATAAGAGTTTGTAATTGTGCGTACTAGTCTGTAGTTACATACACTGGTGAATGCTTTCTGTAGTGACACATATCAACTTCTCATGTACAAGAAAGCCAGAAAAGTGTACTTAAGTTACGTCATTTATTTATTTTCTGCTCCTGCATGACAATTTCTACCTATGTGAGAGATAATAGCTCCCTTTTCTATTGCAGATACAGTCGGCATCTTTTCTACGGTTAAGGAAGAGAAGCAGAAAGCAATGGAATTTTGTCAAAGCAGTTAAATTAGAACTTTCCAAGGGCTTTGCTATCAAGTGCTTTCATATCTGATGCATTTGTTACTTGAGAAAGGTGCCAGAGTTATGGCTCTTCTGTACCCTGTACCATTTAGGACTTTTTGGCATGCAAATAGTTGCATGGGTGAGGTGACTGTTGTGCAGCAGTCCTTGTCGGTCTGATCTTGTTAGGTACAGACCTAATAGAGGTCCCGGGAGCCAAACTGCCCACGGCACTGGGGCTGTCTCTCTCCCATGCCATTTCCCTATTGTGCCTCAACAGTGACCTTGAAAGACCCTTTCCCCATGGCCGTTATAACCTTGGCCTTGTTGCTGACAGTGCCAACAGGGGTGCCAATTAGTGCTATGTGGTAGGTTTCGTTTATCCTTTTTTATGAACAAAGTCCATTGAGGCCTGGATTGAGACCACCAGCTTACTGCACACAGGCCACCAAGTGCCACGGCATTTTTATTTTGCTCAGTCACTACCGACCTAGTGTTGAACCTTCATCTGTAATTTGTATACAGTCTGTGTGTCTATCATTAATTTGAAATTGTCTCTCTTGGTAGGAGAAGATGTTTGCTTCTGAAGCAAGATATGTTAATAAAGTGTAGTATTATGTCACAAATCTGTAAAATACCTGAAGTTGCTTCTTGTTGTTAAATATTAAATTTGTCTGCTTTTATGAAATTTGTAAATTTTATCAAAATTCTGAAGAATTGACCAGACATACAGAATGACCAGGAATACAGCACGAATGACGGGAGTATTAGAATTTTATATCAAATAAAGAGAATTGTGTGTGTTACAATAGGCTTTGCAATCTAATATAAAAACATGAGAGTCTATTCTGTCATGGGTTTCTCATAGGTGATCATAGGACATTTCTAGTTACTAGGGCCTTTCTGTCAAAAATATTTAAGCGTATTCAGACATATTCCAGTCACCTAAGGTTTCAGAGAGAGAAAAGAGAGCAGAAAAGTAGAGTTGTTCTTAAGCGTTGCAGGGAGCCCAGGATTAAATCAGTTGTTCTGAAACATTATTCTGTGTTTTTCTGTCTGTCAGCAGAAAAGTTATTTTACAGGAATCTTGATTTCTTTTTTTTAAATGTATGTGAATATTTTCCTCAATGTCCAGTGGAAGTAGTAAGCACTAGTCTCCACTAAATCTATAATGCCAAATTTCAAGTAGCATACATATATATGTGTGACTGTATACTAGACTTGTCAGCTGAATAGTACATTCTTGACTTTTTTGTGTGTGTGTGGTATTTTAAACTTTTAAAATATTTCGTTCTTTTGTTGTCGTGACTGAGTGGTAAGTACCTTATACAGGTTTTGGTTGGGTTTTATTGATTTTTTTTTTTTTTTTTTTTTTAATTTTTTCCTCTCTGGGGANCGTCATAGTAAAGCTTATTATGAGTGTGTCTGCAACTCTAAATTCTGTGGTGATTAAACTAAGATTGAGGAAACATTAGAACTTTGTTATTAACAAAAATAGATGGGAATGCTCAGGGAGAACAGAGCTTTGGTTTTAAGTCATAATAAGGCTGTGGGTTGGAGTGTAAATATATCCTCTTAAAATAGCTGTCCCGAATAAGTATTCTTATTTATTTTGTACGTATATCCATGAAGTGGCTGTAGAAGGAATCATGTAAATGTTGAAACAGTTTAACAAGTTATGCAAAAAAAAAGATTTTTATTCCATTTAAGTAAATGAAGCCGGTGACATATTTGAGAAAGAGAGGCTATAAGGAGGAGGGATGAGTGTATGAGTGAGTGTGAGTGATCTTGTGAAGCATGGTGAAGAAATCGGTGGGAAAGATGAGAGAATTGGGGGAGGGAGACACTTTAGCCTCTCCTTTAAGTACATCTCCCTCCTGAGTACATTTACTTCCATCACAATGGGCTAGAAGAGATCTTTGTTTAGTGGTGTAGTGCCCCTGAGACCTAATTTAGCTTATATAGTAAATTCAAAAAGAGACAGAGTGAGCAAGAGAGACCAGAACAAAGATATGAGTTTGCACTGAGAATATTGATACTTGTGGGTTGCTGCTGTAAATCCTTTAAAAGAAATTCTCCTAGAAATGCTGACTTGGAGTTTCTGCTGAACTTTAGAGATGCACATTGTTTCATTATTCAGCTGTGATAATGAGGAGATGGTATAAATGTGTGTTGTAAGGCAGCAGCGGCTTTTTTTACTTTTAAATAACAAGTAGAAAGCCATTAAAGTCAAGCACAAATGTATTCTTTTATTAAGTCATACTGTTGGAAGCATATATTGGATCTAGTTCTGTGAACATTACAAAAATGTTCTCAGGGGTCTCAAAACTTAACAATTCTGTGACATTTCTTATTCCTTTGTTCAAGTTACTTCTCTTTGTTTGAGAGTTTGGAATGGGTTTGCTTTCTTCTAGCATGTAATTTTGGAAAGGTCATCTTTGCCCCCCTAGATTTAAGGCCACCATGATGTTGATGTTTTGAGGTCTTTTCTCCCCCTCTGTATTTTACAAGTCTGCATTTTCAGAATGAATGGAGTGGTATTATGTGTTTGTGTAACCCTGTGAATCTTTCTCAGTAGGACCCATTTATTTCCATAGAGCCTTGGCATCAGAGCTTTGCTTTGCCACACAGATGTACCGTGTGAATATCACTATTTTGAAAGTACAACATGAAACAAATTCAGATGGGGTTGAAATTTGCTTTGGAGCAATGTTCTATTATGTTATCAACACAAAAATGTTGCTTTGATGTCTCGATTTATGGACAGCTGTGGAAATGTATTTTTGGTTAAAATGAGATGAGATTAAATGAATCGCCCATTAGTTGATTTAACTTGAGGTTTTACTGGTACTTTTATGGTACTTTTATGGCTGATCCACTTGTCCTGCAGGTTCATATTTTACTTGAACATTTCCTTCAAAGAGTATTCGATAAATAAAACATAGGCTTGTCAACAACATATGGAAAGCTGATTTGAGTCAGCTCGGAAGCACACATTTAAAAATGCACGCTTTTAAGGAAGTCACATACAGACTTTATTTATCATCTAATTTTGACTGGCTTCCTGTTCCTTCTCTGAAGAGCAGTCGCTAGTAAATATCCCACCTCCACGAACTCGTGCCCACAGATGCAATTGCTAGTTTATGTCACATCGCCTCCCTGAAACTTGTTGCTGCTGTTGCTAGGCAGCCCGATTTGCACCAGCCAATGGCACAGTATAATTCCCCTCAGCAGCAGATTTCAATTAAAGGTCTGGACATATAGCTGCTTTCTTCAGCTGGTCGGCCCCAGCAGTGAAAGGAAAGGCTTCCAACATTATGCTGTGCAACAGCTTGATTCCTTAAGGTTTTCTGTAATAAATTCACGCTGGGAGTCTTAGAAAAATATTTAAACGGATAATTGAGCAGTTTCTGTTTTGTCTTGTATAACTCAATTTGGACAGGAAGCTAGTGTTTCCAGTAATGTTTGTTTCCTTCATTTTCCAAAGATTACATCCTCTCTGTGGTGTGTTGTGGACAAAACAGCTGAATGTGAACCATCAGAAAGTCACCTTTTAATCTATGGTGTGATTAGGAATCCCTCAAAAAGATCCTGTGCCAATGTTCTCTTGTGCCAAAGAAGGAACCACATGAGACATTTTCAGAAACATTTTGGGATCTTCATAGAAGTATTACATCTTAAGCAAAAGGATCTAAGATTAAGCAAGAAGATCAACACAGTACCATGCCATTTTAACATACAAAGGCCATTTTGTATGTTGAGTTAGCCAGTAACTCAAAAAATCTAAGAAAAGGAAGTGTTTTGAGGAATGTGTCATGTTGTGTTGAGTCGTGGCAAAAGCAGATTTTGAGATGGTATCATTTTGTAAAATTTAAGTAAATTCTGTTAACTTTGTTTAATACAGGGATTGAAGAAGCATTTTTGTATACGTGTCGCTGTCTTGCCTCATGAAAATGTAAATACTTCGTTTCTGCCCATGATGTTTGTGGAAAGGAAAGGTAGTATTTTACTATTCAACTAATGTTCAAAAATATTTTTCTTGTTGTATCCCTCAAGGCTCTCTTAACATATAACTTTCTGCCCAAGGTAATGCAGATCTGGCTTCTCAGAACTATGCTTATATCAGCTTTGCTGGTGCTGTACTAGTATTTTCATCCAAATTCTGATAATAAATAGGACTAACCTATTATTTAGTCCTTCTGTGAGGAAACATTACTGTAGAAGCAGCAGTAGGAGCATAGAGCGAGCAGTACATTTTCTAAGGTTTTCCACAGTGAAACACAGTGAAATTAGAATTTATATTCTGATCTCTGTTGCAGGCATGCAAATCTGTGGTTTCCCTTCATTTGCCAAAGTGTTAATGTAGAGATTTTTTGCAAAGTATTTTGCTTGATTATAAATGTGTTCACAGGCTTTCTTCCTCACTATGTTCTGTCCAAATGTGAAGCATTCTCCTGTGCTCTGCAAAGGAAGACATGCTATGTTCCCTTTTTTAGGTAATTTTTTGATTCGTGGACTGTGTCCAGTTCGTTCAAGGTCTCCTAAATAATTCCTGAGGTTTGTTCCACTCTTCCAGTGTTTCCAGTTGCCAGAGATGATCTCTAGGGCACCATCAGGCTCAATACTAAATATATGAGATCTCAGAGCATCTTTACCAAGATCCTAATAATTCTTCATATGCAAAATTGGTGCTCCATGCAAAATCCCATGATGTGCTTTATATTGTGTCTGTTCTGTTTTATCTAATAGCATTATTCAAACTTGGATCAGAGGCTTTTCCACAGGATATTGAATCAAGAGAAAGGAATTCTAGGTTAATATATGGACTTAAAACTCAACAAAGGCAAACAAAGATTGTTACTAACAAGGACCAAGTATATTGTCTGTCCTCATTCAGGTAGTAGATAGTACTTCAACAAGTAAAACTGCTCTCCTCCCCCCAAAAAAACCCAAAACAAAACTAAACAAAAACCTACTTCTCCTTAAACCTCTCTGTTTTGTTGTTTGTTTTATTTTCTTTTCCCCAAAGCTGCTCAAAGCATTGATAAGGAATCTTGGCTCTTTGTGTAATACTGTGAAATTCAGTGCTTATAGAGAAATGAGGATGAAACCACCAGGGCTATGAGGTGCAGTTCTCATGATAAATGGACAGTAGCAAAATAAACATCTTTCACTGTGGCCTTCTACAAGATGACTCCTGTATTAGTTGTACCTCTGTCCACAGCAGTTGATATTAAAAAAACTCTGGCATTGAAGATGGACATATCTCACTCCAGTTGAAAATGATGCTTTCCTTTTCATACACTAAGCCTGCATGAAAAAACAATGGGACAGCCCCCCCACCAAAATGCGCTACCTGCAAACTCTTCTTATGGCTTAAGGGCAGCATTTCCAACCTGCATGTTTAACATCTAGTACATCTCCAGACTAGGCGAGCAATCCCATGCTAGGGAAATGTTTTGGAAGGTTATGGTGGTCAGATCTGAGGAAGATCCTTATCTGGGGCAAAGCCATGCCAAATACTGTGAAAATCATTTAAATTGTCTTTCCTCAATTTGGCAGTGGGAACACAAATCCTGAATTTTTCTGAGTCCGAAGGTACTGGCAGGAGGAAAGGACGGGCATCTCTTTCCTTCTAGCATTGCAGCCCAGATGATTATGAGCTTAACTTCTACTAGGGTAGGACAGGCTGTGATTACGGTCAGTCACATCAAGTCTTGTGGATTTCCTACTTGCTTATTCAGGTGGGGAAAAGTAGGAGAGAGACCAGGGTGCAAAAGCAGGTCAAGAATGTCGTTAGATCAGGTACTGTAGCTACAAGTCACGTGAAATTTTTCTCTGTATCTCTTTAGCTCATTGAATTTCTTCATGTGCTACCTCGCAGAGTTCCTGAGAAGAACAAGGCTTCACAATGCCATGCAAAATCACTTTCTTTTCATACTTTTCTGTGTGAAATATTCTCTGTATCGTCTCTATCCCTAAACAATCAAGAACGTTTTTGAGGATATCCAGTATTATGCTCCTGGGGGGAGGAAATCTTCAAGTAAAGTTAGTGTTACGCTTGTCCTTGCCCTGATTTCAGACATCTCCTGGAGAAGCATTTCAGGCTACAGCTCAAATCTATTTAAATGATTCTGCTTGGGAAGTGCTGTTTCATTTTGCAGATGTAGACAGAGTTCAGGGAAGACTGTCTGTGGCAGAAACGGACGTGTTTCTTGGTTCACTCTGTAGATGTTACAGGCAAGCAATCTGAAGACTCCTTGACAGGCTTAGGTAAGCTGAGCAAATGATGCTTTCAGATATAGCCCATCACAAAGATGGTACAGAAAATAAGGAGTTTTTGCCCAAAGGAAGCTTACCATCTGTGTTCTTATAGGATAGTGTAAATGCAGTTTAGAAATATGATTTATTACTTGGTCTTTTCATCACGCTGCCATATAGTATCTTAGATCCTTTAAGTGTGCAAACTGAGAGGGGCTTGGTAGGATAGTCATGAGACACTTGTAGGATATACTATGGTTGACAATCGTGTTCTGAGCCACTAAATCCAAGCAGAGAATGGTGAAAGCACTGTATGTCACAACCATACTAAAAGATGAAAGTATTAGTCTAGTGCTGACCTTCATATCACTGCATGGTATAGGTTCTACTCCATTTCTTTATGTGAGCAGAAGATCCATCAAGCATTTCTCAAGTTAAAGTAGCAAAATTAGGGTTTGTAAACAAGGGAACTACACTGATGAATGTTTTATTCATCTGCTAAATAAAACAGGAAGAACAAACAAGGAGATAGGGAGGTAGTTCTGTAAATCTGCTGTCTGCAAGAAACAGTCCCTGAATGTTTTTCAACATTGCAAATTCAAGACAGGGTGACTTTGTTAACAACGAGTGTCGTTAGTAGCCTAATCACCAACTATCACATGCTGATTTTGTGAAATCCCTTCCAAGCAGAAAAGGTCAGGAGGAACATATGTGTTAAAAGTTTCTGAAGTGCGCACTTGGAATGCAAAGCCAAAAATGCAGAGATAGGCTGGAGTTGCATGTGCCCCATTTGCACTCTTTTGTGATTCTGCTGAGAACAACACTGTTTCTGCTGAAGTGAAAGAAGTCATTAACTTGGATGTCTAAAGGCTCGTTCCCAGCTCTAACTTTGTAGGAGAAAGCTGAAAAGGATAAATTAGGGCTAAAATGTTTTCTTGACTGCCTACAGCAAAGCATTCTGTACTGCAGCCAACCCTAGTGTGGACCACATCACGTCAATCTAGCAGAGAGGTTTGCCACAGTTGCTTCCAAACTCAAGTAGTCAGTAAACAATAATAACATTTTCTGATGTTTTCAACATCTTATAGTAAAAAATAGATTCTACATTGCAAAGTTTTTGTCTTTCTTAATACATCAGTTATTTCTTTCATTACAGGTTTAGCTTTTTTGTCCTTTTGATTTTCTTAATTGTTACTATTGTTAGTATTTTATATATTTTTCCATTTACTCTGGGTTTGGTTTTTTTATGTATATTTCTTTTCCACTAGTGTTTTCCTTTCACCTGACTTTTTCACATTATTCTCTGTTTTCATTTTTTCTCTTCATTCTCCAAATGTCAGCTTTTCTCACTGAGTTCAGATTGTTCTCCTCTATAGTAGTAGCCCTTAAAAATAACAACTTTTCAGTAGTCATAGCTTTTAATGCGTTGTCTAAACCTCTCAGACTCCAAAGATCATGGCTGCCGTTTAGGTTTTCTAATAAGGTGAAGTTAGTCCCTTCTTAATGTTGTCACCATTGTGCGTCTGCTTGAAGAATTACTCAGTACCTGTCCTGGACAATGTTAGGTACCTCTTTGTTAGGTTTACAGCTCATATTGCATTCCATGAAGGTTAAACATTTATAGAAATTACTGACTGCTTACTGATTATAGAAATTACCTACTGTCTTACTGATCTTGAAGGTAAGTTTGTGCTGGGGAAAGTAGACTAGTATTTTTCTGATGCCATGAGAACATAATTATCCACTCAATCATTATAAATACAATTTAATGTCTGTGATAGGTGCTCAACTACAAAGCTGTTGCTCTGAAAGTCTCATCATAGCTTCAGAATATTTAATCTCTGTAAGCTCATTTGCTTTTAACATTTAAATTCCTCAGAAATTAAAAGGTTGGAGTTTTCCTGCCTTTTTTGCACCTCCAATTTGTACTCTACAGTACAAGGAGCATTCCTCTACCAGTGCTCTTTTGAGGATCAAACCCATGAATATACAAGGAAATACCTAGCAGAGCAGCCTGTATACTGAACACAAGTGGAATGGGAGATGATGGGAGTTTTTTGTCCATTAGAACAGTTAGGAATACTTCCACAGAAATTTTGTAACTGTGATCATGTCCCAGCTCAGAAGAGTACTGTAATGTGATTGCTGTGGGGAATTTGTAGGAGGAAGGGAGTGGAGATGTTGGTTTACCATCTTCCTTGATGATGCTCCTAACTTAGAATACTTTTAAAGATTCGTTGGGTCAGAAATAGGGAAAGCATTGGCCATTATGCCCATAGAGCAAAGCTGAACGTGGTAATTTCATGCTCTGACCTTGAATCTATTTTCCAAGTTTGAAACTGGATAAAAATAGCTATTGAATCAGGAACTGGAGCAAGAGCTTCCTCCCCAAGTGACTGGGTGACAGTGCTAAAGAACCATGCTTGCTCTCATTCTCTCTTGGTCTGCTTACTTCCCCCTTTTTCTGAAAAACAGATAGTCCAAAATTGAACAGTGTAATGAGGAGAACCTAAGAATATTCACCACCCTTCATAAAGTCTCTGAAACCTGTGTGAGTTTTTAAAGGTGAGTATTATGGTATCTTCATGCCTCTACTTACATAGCCCTTAGTTTATGTATGATGCAGCAATATAAACAACTGTCTTAATTTTCAACTTGTGTTAGTCATCACTATTCTGAAAATGCTGAAGTTGTGATAATTTTCTCCAGCTGCTAATTTGCATGAATGGTGAGCTGTACCGATATCTTCCTTCCAAGGTTGTAATTAGAAGTTTATCACTGTTACATCACTGTCGGAGTGAGAAGTCATTATTTATTTTTAATGGAATGATGCTGGTGTCTTCTAAATAAGTAACTGCAACTGCCAAACAGTAAACAAGAGTCTTGAAGGATTGTTGAAGTCCTGAAGAATGTAGCTATATAAGAATGGTGTGTTTCATTTGGAGTGTTTTGCTGCTGTCATTGTTTTTTCCCATGCTCCGTAACAAGGTAAAATATCTTAGTTCCCAATTATGTAGTGACTGTACATTCATGTTGATTGCAAATTCACAAAGTCAGACTTAGTACAGATATTATGATAAGTGGCATGGATTGGCAATACACTTCGTAGCATCGGACAGTGCTATCCTCACAGGCGCATTCTGCCACTAATAGTGGCAGTTTGGCAGAAGAGTGGAAGAACTGGAATCTCAATCACTTCTCGTCCTACCACAGCATTAGGGTACTGCTAAACATAACCACCCAATCAAGTTAATGCTTATGAATTTATGGACTACCCTGCACAGCAGATTGTTCTTCAAGCAGAATCACAGAATGGCAGGGGTCAGAAGGGACATCTGGAGATCATCTAGTCCAACCCCGTAGTCTCAGCAGGGTCACCTAGAGCAGGTTGCACAGGATAAGTGTCCACATGGGTTTTGAGTATCTCCAAAAAAGGAGACTCCACCACCTCTCTGGGCAGCCTGTTCTTTTGTCCTCAAAGGAAAGACATTTTTCCTTTATGTTCAGATGGAACTTTTTGTGTTCAAGTTTGTGCCTGTTGTCCCTTGTCCAGCAACAGCTGTGCACCACTGAAGAGATTCTAACATCATTCTCTTGACACCCATCCTTTATATATTTATAAGCCTTGATGAGATCCACTCTTAGTCTTCTCTTCTACTTTCTAAACAGACCCAGGTCTCTCAGTCTTTTCTTATAAGAGAGATGCTCCAGTCCCCTGACCATCTTTGTAGCCCATTACTACCCTGTCCAGCAGTTCCTTGTCTTTCTTGAACTGGGGACCCCAGAATTAGACACAGTACTCCAAATGGGGCTTCACCAGGGTAGAGTAGAGGGGGAGGATGATGTCACTCAACCTGCTGACCACATTCTTTTTAATGCAGCCCAGGAGACCTTTGTCCTTCTTGGTCACAGGGATACATTTGCTGGCTCATGGTCACCTTGTTTCCACCAGGCCTCCCAGATCCCTCTCTGCAGAGCTGCTTTCCAGCAGGTCAGATCCTAACTTGTACTGGTTCATGGGGTTATTTCTCCCTAGGCACAAGGCCCCACACTTGTGCTTGTTGAACTTTGTTA
>VZRU01018974.1:0-16276 GCA_013398155.1 Pedionomus torquatus | reverse complement strand
TAAAAGAGAAATATGTAGGAAAACTATCAAAATGTTTGCATTTTCATCATGGTACATTGTTGGAATTTTTTTTTAATTTATTATTATTATTATAATTTTAATAAAAGTATGTATAATTGTAATTATTAGAGTTACTAAAAACTTGAAGTTTAATAACACAGCTTCAGTCTTTCATTGCTTTCCTTAAGTAGTCTCTGTGTCTTTGGGGCATTCTCAAAATTTTCATTGAAATCTCTGTCTTTTGACTGATTTTAGTAACTTTGGAGTATTTGCTCTGACATAGAATATCTGCATTGTGGTGAGTGCTACCATTATCAAGAGAGTTATACAGGTACCTTTTATGGTTTTTTTTAGCATTCTCCTTAGTATTCACATAACGAACATATTTTATAAAGGAATAAGTACAGGCTGGGAATTCATGTATAGCTTTTACCCCATTATATTCTCTGTCTGTATGTAAGAACTCCTGTTGTGGTGATTCAGCTATGCCAAAATAAAGCTTTAGAAGTACACTGTGTTGTAAATGTGATCATGTTTGTCGTATGTTCTGTTCAGAATGTGGAAATATGGGAAGATTATGCTATCAGTAGCCTCTCAATCTTACTTATATTTAAAGTCATTCAAGATAAATTTTCAGCTGAGACAGTTTTCTTCATATCACAAGTAAGCTGAAATTTTCTCTTTTCTATTGCAGCTGCAATACCAGAGATAACTCATAAACTTGCTTGTCTCAAGTTAGAAAGTTGGAACCCTAAGTTTCAATGTTTCATGAGTGCACACAGAATATATAGTATAGTTAAGGTGGAACTTTAGATTCTGTGAAAGTTCACTTGTGTTGTCTTCAAATAGCTAATAGTGGTGATACAATATTAATTACATAACTTTGAATGTTAAACAAGCAATGGATTTCTTTTTCCTAAGGAAAACTGAAGAAATGCACTTTGATTTAAATAAATTCATCTAGGAAAGATGCTGTAATTTTTGTCACATGAATATTTTTTTAAAATTTTGTATATAACCTTTGAACGCGGAGAATGATCAGCTCAGCATGCCATAATTACAGAAACATCATCATGTAATTCTCACAGTTGACAAAAATACTGAAGGAAGTAAGCAAAATAAATTTCTGCATTACTCTGTGTTGTTAAAGACTCAGTGAAGTAAAAGGCAGACTTTATAAAAACTGGATAGCATATATGGTTGGCATATGGATAGCATATTGATTTTTCATTGTAGGATAAAGGTTTACTTATAACTGAAAAACTACTACCAAGTAGTAGTGACTCTAAAACCCCTCTGAGGAAAGCAACAGAAGAGGGAACAGCTGTCTGCCTTAGTTTTCCAGTTTGTATGGTGTGTACAGATAGTTTTACTTTATTTCTGATGTTAAGGACACGTGGGGGAAATGTTTGGTTATTTTGGCTTGTTTGGTGTACATGTGTAATTATATCTACAGAATACAGGCAAACTATCGTTTTTTAAGTGATTTCTTCTCCTATGTTCTCAGTTATGCAAAATAAGTGTGCAATTTCCTTCAATTATTTAGATTTAGTTCTTGAATTTTCTTGTTAAATAATCATAGGTCTCCAGATTGTCCCTAAACAACTTTTTAGTAATATTTGATGTTTAAAAGTCCAGATGTGATCATTCTCTTTGAAAAATGTAACATATGGTACAGTTTCTGTTTCTTAACCAGTAAAGGGTACTCTAACAAGCGGCTTTGTAGTGTAAGTACTCATAAATTCAAAATTCATTAATATTTATTGAAAATCACTTGTTTATGGAAGTTAGTAAATTTGTTTGCTAGAATACCTGTGGAAGGTGAGTATGAAAGTTGCCCAAATAAACTGAAATTATATACATCTTTTTTTCTCAGTTATTTTCAGAAAATAGTTTTAGGTATTTGTCCACTTTGCATCTACATAAAATTCTCTCACAGAGCTGCACACAGACATGTAATACAAGAAGGAAAAAAAAATAGTTGCAGGTAATAGCCACTTCCCAGTCTTGTACCGTATTGGCAAATGTGTTTACATTAGTAGGTTGCCCTTCTGTAGACCTCACTGAAGAAGATCGAAGACCTCACAGAGCGGTCATAGGATATTTGAGATTCTATGACCTACCCCGGTGGTACCTGAAGTTGCTTAGTGCCTCTGAGGGGGTCAGTCAGCACCTTTCAGAATTACACCCATTAAATTTAATTTTGAACTAATAACCTTTTGTTTAATTGTGCTGTAGTTTGCTTGCTTTTTAATTATTATTGAAGGGGCGATATCACACTATTTCTGACACCAACAGTGATTGCTGAGTTCTGGTTTTATAGCAGAACACAATAAATTATTTAAAACTATTTTTCTCTGATCTTCATGCACAGACTTTATGCTGTGCTAATTGTAAGCACAGTTGAAATAGCTTTTCTGGAGAAACTTGGAGGAAATAGAAGGAAAGGAAGCTGGTCGTGGTTCAAATCCTGTTTCCCTGTTAGAAATTTCTTAGTGCTCAAATACTCAGATGCTCAAAATTCCATGATTTACAGCTTAGGGTGAATTTTGTAGAAGCATCTGTGTTGCTTTATGGTCTCATTCCAAGTGATCAGGAGACTGGGCTAATAATTTCCAGAGAAGCATAGTCACACAGTTCTCAAAGGACTTTAACACACACTGTGAACACTTATGCATGCTTGTATTTAGAATACTTGCTAATCCATATTTGACTAACTTTTCAGAGAAACTGTCAGTTGCCAAGTTTCACAGGAATTTTGTAAATTTGACTGTACAGCTTTCAGCCTCACAGGTAACAAAGCCACTGCTGAGAACTGTAGTCAAAGCTCACAAGCCTCATAAAACATCATATGAAAATTCATTTTGAACTTCTTGCGGTTATGACTGACAGTGTTCTGTTTTCATTACCAGTCTTAATTTTAAACTGGGACTTCTAAGTGCAGAGATATATCCTGATATGCAAATTGCTTCCGTAGTGATAGAAATTAAAGTTTACATTTATTGGCACTGAAAAGATACTTTGAACTCAATTGAATATACATTGAATACTAAATTGAATATATAGGTTTAAAGTAGACGTACATTCCCATCATACTAAAGCCTTAATTTCAGATTAAAAAAGCAGGTACTGTTGCAGTCTTACCCCCAGAAACACTAAAAACCTCCTTTGAAAAATGTGGCCTTGTGTTGTTACTGCCAGTTTGTAACTCATTTGTGACACTTTCATATTCCCAAGAGCATTTTTCTGGTAACTTTATTATCTGAATGATATTATCATTAAAAATTCAACAAATATTGTTTATCTTCCCTTTGAACAAAAGAAGAGCTCTTCTGAGACACTTGTTAAACTTTACTCCAGGCATTGTAGTTCGTATAACAGGAAATCTGGAAGTTATGGGCGAAAAAAACACAGCTAAGAAAACTCACCCCAAATACTTCTGATTTATTTATAGACTACAGGGACGCACGAAGAAGCAAAAGGGCCTGATGTCAGTAGGTTAGACCTAGACTGTAAAACCTGGAGTTTAGACCTCCCACCTAGAACAGGGGTTGACAACATCTGTTTCTGGCCTCATTGCCCCAGATCACCAACTGCCTTATCATGAATGAGATGCAGGCATTACATTTTGTGTAAAAAGTTGTTCCTTGGATAGTTTGCGTTACAGAAGGTTTTTAAATATAGATGGCCTCCAGCTCTGTTAGCTGGATACAGGTATAAGCTGTGTGGGGAACATCATTCTGCAGGTCTGCCTCTGACTGCAGGTCTGTCTTGGGTGAGATACAGAGCCTGACTTGCGACTTCCAGGGCCCAAGTCCATGGCATGAGTTTTTTGAGTCCCCAAGAACATGGTTGAAGGAGAATGAGAGCACAATAAGGAACGAAAGCTACATTATGCAAGACTGGTCTATCAGAGGTCATAGAGGAAATTTACTGGTCATACTCAGTAGCAGTAGCTGAAACAAATGCATGAATAAGTAAAATGTCTGTTCTACATGGAGTGTTCATCTCATCTTCTGAACATGGGGTAAAGATTAGGTATGTGTCAGCTAGTTATGCTGAATGTTTTTTTCTCTTCAACTGAAAACTGATTTTGAGTTGTGTTGAGCTGCTAAAGCAGTGGATGTCAGATGAATTTTAATAGGAAACTAAAGGGAAAAAAAAAACCAACAGCAGAACCCTAAACCCCTCCAGAGATCTTGCTGACAGCTCTACACATGTTTAGATATTGTTTCCTATTTAAATGTTCCCCACTGAAGATGACCTTGGGTTTTGACCTTTCATTAAGGAGAGGGGATATAAGCTTGTACACCGGGTGTATGCCTATCCTTTCTCAGCCATTCGTATTTTCAGAAAAAATATTATTCTTCAGGTTACTGGCATTGGTCTTATCCTATACAATCAAAATCTGTAATTCTGTGCTTGTCTTGGTGAGTAGAGAAGGGCAATTTGGTTTTCTCTGGCCCTCCTTGAGCATAGTATTTTATCCTTCAAAAGTTTTGTCAGTGACTTAAAAAAATCTCGTGTAGAATACAAACTCTACTGCATTCACAGACCATGTGCAATGCATATTAAAACTTCACAATAAAGATTATATTGTGCCCTTAATGTGCTGGGATTTACATATGTAACACTAGGATGAAAATTTATTATACCCACATTAAAAAGCTACTTTACAACGCAGAACATGGCCATCTTCCAAAGTGAATAATACAATATTAAATATTTGCAATACTGAATATATAATTGTAATACTGTATGTGTCCAGTATTTAGCAGTAGCCATGCTCAAAGACTTGCCAATTTGTAGTTAGATAAATTAACTGAGTTATTTCAGTACTATTTGGTATAACCATAGCTTCCCTATTCTTACCAGAGGGAAAATATGGAATAATTAAAATAAAATTGTATAATAACCTTTGGCATTATTAATCAGTGAGACTTTACTGATTCTGTCATTCTAATGCGTATTTCATGACTGAAATTACACTAAATACGTGGCTCTTGATGCTTAATTCTGTGGTCCAAGTTCTTTTAATTTGATGTTCCCATACAAATAGACTTTGAGTCTAAAGGGTCTGGGAAAATACTGCAGTAGGGAGAGGAGAAGTCTTAACAGAAATACTTTGACACCTTGACAGTATTTTGACAGCAAGACCCTCCAAGAAGAGTAAATCTCAAAATAGCAAGTAAAGAATTAATGGGAAACTGTGTATAAGAATAGTTAGAAAAGTGGAAGTTGATGAAGGAAGGAGAAAAGACGACAGAACAGCAACTTAAGTACTAGAGGAGGAGGAGAAAAATGAAGGAATCTTTCTAAAAACGTGCTGCTCAAAATTGTACAGTGAGGCTAAATGAAAGGCTTCAATGGCTCTTACAACCTTCTCTTGAATACAAACCAAATTCTTGACTTTGCTAGACTGATAGTATTTCATGTATTTCATGTAATATTGCTATAAGAAAGTGTTTCTGTGATAAATTAATATTTATTAATTTCTCACTGATTCGTGGAACTAAGGAAGACTTACAAGATCCAACATAAGTCTGTTTTGCCGTGGTAACCAGGGAGTTTTCTGTGAGATCAGTGCTTGCACGTACAGACCTGTACCCAAAGTTCACGCAACTTTTCAGGCTGCATTTAAAGTGAATTCTTTGTGAAAATGTCTACACAGTGTTTTTTTATTGGGATAGAGTTTCCAGTAAAAGACCTTGGCTACAGTGGAGTCCTGTATAACCTGGTAAAATGGCAAGATAGCTGATTCACACCAGTGATCATCAATGGCACGTAGCTTATGTGGCAATACAGAAAGGTAGGGGATTAGATATCCCTAATTTTCAAACTCAAAGTTTGGAATAGTTTTTCCAATACTGAAAGGAAAATCATAAACCTCCCCGTTGATTGTGTTGAAAGTAAACATTTCTTTGATTCTCATTGATTGTGTTGAAAGAGGCCATTTCTTGTTTAACAGATGATATGGACTATCTTATAACTAAATAAACCTATCTTATTGATTTCTAGACTACTAATATTGAGATATTTCTAAGCTGTTGCATGGACTTCAGTTTCAAATGCACAGCTAATAATAAGCTATGTGTAGTTACATAGATCTGTCACTTTTACCAATGATGAGCCATTGCACTTGGTGTCTGGATGTATAAATGCAGATCCTAGCCCTCTCCTCCATCTTACACACAAACAAATCTATCACACAGCCTGCAGTACAAAAAAGCAACATTTATTTCTAAATCAGATTTCCACATGGCAGAGCAATAAAATGCATCACAGGAGCTTATAGTAGTAATTATTCTTAACCCTATTTTTAAAAAAGTGTTTGTGCTGTCACATTCTTTGTCTTCTGCTGGGATGGAGGCAGTGCATTAGCCAGAAACTGAGACACTCCCTGGGAAAAATCAACGGGAAGGGGTTTGACACGTTGCTTCTCCATGTCTCTTATCATCTCATATAAACTAAGGGAACTTTCCAGTTATTAATTGGCAGAGGAATGTATCGGAAAACAAATTTTAGCTGAGACATTACTCGCATTATTGTTGTAAATAATTGGATTGTTTCAGCTAGCACATCAGCTATTGTGAATGTGATGTGGCTGTTACTAGTGAACATTGAAATATGTTTTACAAGACAACAAGCAGGTGGTAAGACCTGATAACAGTAACCACAGACCAGAAAACACTGATTAATTTTTTTTATTTTTTTTTTGTAATGGCCAGTGAGGATAGCATGGCATAAGTAAAAAGAGCAAATGTTGCCAGTTGGATCCCTTGGTTTGATGGCATCATTATTTCCTTCCTTCTTCATTGTCCTTCTTTAGAAAATTTTTAACTTTCTTTTTCATAAAATAAGGTGGAAAGGATTGCAGGAATACACTGTGACTCTTGATTTATAAAAGGCTTGTTAGTAAACAGGACTCCCAGATATCAAGTAATATACTTCTTTTTTTTAAGAAAAAAAAGGAATGTAAAGTAATGTTGAATAAATTTTTAATTATTAAATAAATCCAAATTAAAAGGATATTACAGTGTTGCAGCAGTATTTATTTTGTATGGCATTAGGAACTTTGTAGTGGTGAAGTTGGTGGAACTAAAGCCCTCTCATAATAGTCCTTTAAGGCTTTAAGATTCAGTCATTTAAAGAGCAAAACCCTAACATGAATTAGATCAGACATGATGCTGAACACTCTGCAGGGTGCTGGTACATACAATGGCTATATTGTGAGAAGTCTGACTCATAAAGAGTATCTTACATAAAGCATATTATATAAAGTAACTCTTCACCCGCTGGCATACATTCAGGACTCCAGAAAGTTCTGCAAATCTCCCAAAGTTTGTATGTTTCACCACGTTCAAGTCTGCCTGCACGTGAAAGTGGCCACCACCATTAGATTTTATAAATACATACACACTGATCAAAAACCATAGTGTAATTGTAGAGATAATCAGTGAGGAAAGAGGAGCATACCTGTTGGTAAAAGGCAAAACCTGCACAGAGCAAATCAGAATGTAGCCTGTGCATGAATGAGTTTGTGTAGTGCACTGCCTGAAATGGAACAGATCTCTTCCTGCATATGCTAGTATGAAACAGTTCATCATCCTACATATTGTGATTAATAGTTATTGTTATTTTATTTTTTAAATTGCCAATATGCTGAAATGTACAATAGGAATCATATTTTAGCCTACAAGCACTTCTCGTTCAGCTCAGCTTTGCTGTACAGCTCACAGGCTCTCACCCCATTAATCACAAGGTGACACTCCTAAGTGGCAAACCTGATGATACATATTAATATTTATGGGGTTGCTATACTGTACTCTTGCTTTTGCTATACTGGAAAAGAGCAGTGCTGTCTATCAGTATGAGCTAACACCTCTTTAAAGCTGTAAACTGACAAGCAGCACACTGGCATTTTTACTAATTATTTTACCAAGCCGATGACAACTAATCAAACTGAACTGCCAAGCGGCCTGCCTATACAGTGGCTGGCACTATTTGCTTTCAGTACCTGCTCTGTAGTTGTAGGAATTTTCTTTCTTACCAGCATCTGCTAAATATAACATACTTTTTGAATGCAGATTGGTTTACTAATCATAGAGGAAAGACAAAGCAACTGTAAAGTCAGCCCCAAATCTTCCAGTCTCCAGATACCTTTTTCTTTAATGCAAACAAAAATTTTTAGTGGAGCATACCAGGTCATTTGGAAATCAAGCCAAGCATCCAGGTATACATAGATACACTACTTTCAATATACTAGTGCTTTTCAATGTAATATTTCAGTATGGTATTACTTTGCCTACTGGCAGATGCCAGTCCTGCCAGCATTTTGACGATAGATCTTTCCAAATGTGCATGAATTTGTGACTTATTTTGAAGTGTGGGCTTTCTGTTTGTGGGGTGTTTTGTTGTTTGGTTTTTTTTTTAGCAAACTTACATTTTAAGTAATGGTCTGATTATCTGTGGCTACTGTAAAAATGAACTGTTAGAAATGACAGGCTTTTCACATCTTAAGTTATGACACAATTTGACCATTAAAAGCAGCAGTATTTTTCAACAGTCTGAGGCTTGTTCACTGCCTTCATATTCACGGTCCTTGAGGCTCAATCTGTGAATCATAAACATTGATAGAGACACTTATGTGGAATATTTCTATTGAAAATATTCTACCTTGAGAATATTGGCTCAGCTGATGTTTGGGTTCATGAGTTCAGAGATTTTTGGCAACTTTTAAACTTCTGGAAAGCTATCACTGTGTGAAGGAATGCTATGATCTTTTTTAGCTGAGCTGACATGTTGTCTCTTTAGCTGAAAATAAACTGATCTGGTGTGCTGAAGCCAGATTCCAAGCTGTGCATTCTGTCAAGGCTACTTTTACTTAAGCAGCTCTCTGAATCCCTAGTCAAGTCTTTAGAAAATATATTTACTATAGTAGGTAATAATGCATCTACTGGTGTTGTTTTTTGAAAATATTAAGAAATGAATTGTGAGTATTCTCATATTCTCTATTGCTAACACCCAGTTACTGCTAAGTGATAG
This sequence comes from Pedionomus torquatus, assembly GCA_013398155.1. Lineage (NCBI taxonomy): Eukaryota > Metazoa > Chordata > Aves > Charadriiformes > Pedionomidae > Pedionomus > Pedionomus torquatus. Next base: position 7,231 of record VZRU01018974.1, on the reverse strand, counting down.
GTTCAGAGAAAATCTGCCATCTATAAAAGCATACTCAAAAGCATCAGCAGCTTTTTTGTATGTGTGTGTATATATATATATATATATGCATATATATGTACATATATATGTATACATATTATATACAATATACATTCAAGTATGTATGTATACACACACAGAAAGGCGCATATGTATATAGCCAAACCTTCTCATGCTTTGTTCAATCACCTTTTTGCTCTCGGTTTGAACCATTCATCAGTACTGGGACCCGTGCTATTTAACATCTTTGTTGGAGATGTGGACAGTGGGATAGAATGCACCCTCAGCAAGTTTGCTGATGATACCAAGCTTGGTGGCGCAGTCAATACGCTGGAGGGAAGAGATGCCATCCAGAGGGACCTGGACAGGCTTGAGAGGTGGGCTAATGCAAATGGCATGAAGTTCAACCAAGCCAAGTGCAGGGTCCTGCACCTGGGACGTGGCAATCCCAGGCACAAATACAGGTTGGGCAGAGAATGGCTGGAGAGCAGCCCTGAGGAGAAGGACTTGGGAGTGCTCATGGATGAGAAGCTCAACATGAGCCGGCAGTGTGCGCTGGCAGCCCAGAAAGCCAACTGTATCCTGGGCTGCATCAAAAGAAGCGTGACCAGCAGGTCACGGGAGGTGATTCTGCCCCTCTACTCTGCGCTTGTGAGACCCCACCTGGAGTACTGTGTCCAGCTCTGGAGTCCTCAACAGAGAAAGGACATAGAACTGTTAGAACGGGTCCAACGGAGGGCCACAAAGATGATTAGAGGGATGGAGCACCTCTCCTATGAGGACAGGCTGAGAGAGCTGGGGCTGTTCAGCCTGGAGAAGAGAAGGCTCCAGGGAGACCTTATAGCAGCCTTCCAGTATCTGAAGGGAGCCTACAGGAGAGCAGGAGAGGGACTCTTTGTCAGGAAGTGTAGTGATAGGACAAGGGGTAATGGTTTTAAACTGGAAGAGGGGAGATTTAGATTGGATATTAGGAAAAAATTCTTTCCTGTGAGGGTGGTGAGGCACTGGAACAGGCTGCCTAGGGAGTTTGTGGATGCCCCATCTCTGGAAGTATTTAAGGCCAGGCCCTTGATAGGGCTTTGAGCAACCTGGTCTAGTGGGAGGTGTCCCTGCCCATGGCAGGGGGGTTGGAACACGATGATCTTCAAGGTCCTTTCCAACTCTAACCATTCTATGATTCTATGATTATTGATTCACTGGAATATTAAAACAGTCAAAGTTTTTGATTAATCAAAAATACTATATGTGTGATCATGGTATTCTTTCTGAAGTTTTCTGATTTTGCATGTGCAGCATTTGTGGAAAGCTGTCATGTACCCTTAGGGTGCATGTATGCTCTTGTACACACGTTTTTTTGATTAACCTATTATTGCATGTTGACCCAATAGGCTCTGGTTAACTGTGACACTGCATGTCAGTTGTAAAATGCAGGGAAAATAAGTTTCTGTGACAGGTGTTTTACATGTCAAATAAAGTGTTTAGTTCTGTACAAAAGTAAGGAAAATACTGTAGCAGCACCAACAGGGTAACTGTCTTCTTTGATGCCCTCATTTCATGCCACCTTGATTCCTCATCGTACTGCAGTACACAGAAAGATTATGCCTGCGCTTTGTATTGGTTTTGCCCTTGATGAATCCAGTCGTTTCAGCTTTCACAAAGAACAAGCCTGTCTAAAACCAGAGTGGATTTGTAAAGTGTTTACTAAGCTTTAAAATCCAGCATAACAGGAATGATTAAATAGACACCGATGACAAACAGACAGTTCTGTGAGAAACAGCACAGCACATAACAATAACTGTTCCACAAGTTTAGGTTTTGTTGCTGCTCCTTTCAGGGAAATTGAAAATGTGCAATGTTTTTTCTTTCACAGTTTGTTGGAGTACTTGAAGAGCTATGTTTAATGTTTGGTTTGTGTTTTTTGCCAATTTGTTATGAAACAATGCTAAAGAGCACTTATTTGCTAAATAAAATGCCTCTTGGAAACAATACAGTGTTTGTAGCACTATTGCTCTTCAGGTATGAAGGCACCACTGAACAATCAGCTGGTTATTTCACTCTGTGGCAACAGATAGTGGCATTGCTTTCCAGCTACACTGTAATGATGAGTGACTGGTTTATTTCATGGTCTCCCATTTAAGGGACAAACCACCTGGGTAACTAATGTCCAACTTGGTACACAGTGGTCAGCCCAATGCGCTGTACACAGCCAAATCTCTCTTCTAAACGAGGTTTGAGCAGGCGGAATAAGCTTCTGCAGCCCTAACACCATGTGGATGATGTGATAAGTGCCTTGCTGAGCTCATCCTTAAAATGTCAACTCTGGAAATAATTATTGAGGACCATTGGTTTTCTGTCCCATCATTACAAACTGCTGCATACCAACACTCACCTTAATCTGTAGAAATTACAAGATATTACACTGTGTCACTGGGGAAAAAGAGGTAAAATACATTCTGCTGCTCTTCCTTCAACAGTTAGTACGAAATGCAAACTTATTCATGGAGTCTTCTGTCACCAGCAGTAAAGTAGCCTTTAAGCAACATAATTAAATACACTTGATACAGTTGATATTATCTCCCTAATGTCTTCTTTAGATTAAAAAATAATATCTGAAAATATAAATCACCACCACAAATAGGAGACCAGCAGCTACATTGCATTAGAAGGCAAAGACATGATTGCCTAAAACCCCTGAAGAGGGGCAGGCACTGACCTATATTTAGGCCAGCCATCTCAGGTACATCTGTAGCTTCTCAGAAAATCACAGAGATGGGCTGGAAAAAGATTCTATAAGTCCTTTGTGTGTCTGACACCTCACTTGGTCAATTTTATATCACTGCAACTCTATAGAACTCTAGCTGTTAGATAATTGTACTTTGATGTGGTATTTTTTTTATTAAATTAGCCAAATTTAATTACCAACTTTTAGGTGTAATCTGCCGATGGTCAAGAGTTCTGACAAAGCACAGCATGTTGGGGAGATTGTGATGGAGGGAGAGTCCCTGGACCAGTCACAGAAGGGAGAACGGGAAGGAGAGACACAGGCAGGAATAGAGCATTAACTATGCAGGCTCCCAACATATTCTTCTTTATACATCACTTCTTCCACTGCTGTGTGTTTTCATTTTTGACTTGGAGTAGATGCTACATGTGGCTTTCTCTAAGCTGTCACCCATGTCTGTAGCAGAGACATTACAGTGTCTCATATGAGGAGGGTAGGTTTGCAGAGGAAACATGAGCTCTTCTCCCTACAGATGTCATGAGCTCCTGCTTGGAGTGCTATGTCTTTGAGCAGAGATGGTGATTTGCTTGCATCCCACTTCTACCTGAGCTCTGAACTGAGATAAACCCAAAACATCTCAGTCCACCAAGTTACATTGGTACATGGCAAAGTTTGCACTTAAAAAATCAGTATGTTATCCAAAAATGTTACTACTTGTAGAACTCCAACTGACTAGACTTCTAGACAGGGGTGATTTTGTCTGAGAATCAGCCCACTCAGGGCCTTCCTGTTTGTGGCAAGCACTCTGTAGTTTTAAAGCAAGCCTAAAAATTGCAAGTAGACCATTGTATGCTACTACAAACCCTGCATGACAGCTCTCCTTCTCCCTGCAAGCAGAGGTTCTCCAAGTAGTGCTGTAACACTGTTTTATGGGTTTTGGTAGTGACACATTTAGCTATACAAAATATTTTCATTATGGAGAGCCCCAGGAGAGGTAGGTACCAGTTACCTCGTTGTGCTATGCAGTACTGTGTTGTGAGTGTACTGCAGAGACCAGGGAAAGATTATGAAATAACTCCAGGATCACTGTAGCTGCCCTGGAGGACAGAGCACAGCACCACAGAAGTTATAAGAACGCTTTTTTCTCCATGCTTATTGCATCCCAAAGTGGTTGTGTCAGGACATCACTACTTCTTTTTCCTGTTTTTTCAACCTCAAAACTAGGCTCAGAATTTGATTTGGCAGTTGCTGAGCCACCCTAATATAGCAGCAGACGAATCTAGGCAAAGAACAGATCTATCACTATATCTGACTGATCTCTCTGCTTATGCACAGTGACAAATTCTCACCTCTCCATATAGATCAGCAGGCTCTGTAACCAGTCAGTCACGCATAAGTTGTGACAGCACATCACAAGATTGGCAATTTGGAACCCTGGAGTACAAGGTAAAACAAGCTGGTTTTTAACATGAAAACAGCAGCCTTTTCCATTCCAATACTTTTTACCACCCTCACCACCACCCTCCATCTTCCTTTCACAAGAAAACATAATGTTCTCTCTATCTTCCAATACACAGAAGAGTATACAAAGCAAGGAAGTAATGAAAACAAGTCTTTCAAAATGAATTTTCTGTACAATTTATTTCTTTGCCTTTAACATATTTTCATTTTCCCAACTCAGGACTGGTTAAGATAGAAATTCACATTTGCTGTGTTGCCTTTAAAATGTAAAGTTTAAAAGCTTAATATTGAGGTAAAAATTTAGGCATTTCAGTTGACAGAGACAAAGCGATAGTCACAAGAAAAATACTATTGATATGATAAGTACCATCAGCTGCCTGACTTCAGGTGGGAATATACGTGGTTTGGTCTTGAAAGCTAGTGATAAAGGTTATTTTAAAAGTAGCTTTACATGTTGCATTGCTCATCTGTAGAATTTGAATAACTAAAATACTTGGGCTTGTCAGAAGACACATCGCAGTTACACACTGGCTCTCAGTTAAAGACACTTAGCCAAATGTCTTAGAAAAAGGGTATTTTGAGGAGCTGCTGGAGAACATGTGCATTTTGTATTATTGCATGTTGAATTAAGCCATTAGGAACCACACAACTAGGGAAATGGAACTGAAGTATATAAAACATCAGCTAAGATATATAAGTAAAAGACTTCAGTGGATTTTCAAACATTTTTATTGTAAAGGAAAGCTATTGGGCACAAATGAAATGTGCTTATTCTCCCTAACATAGGCGTATTGATAACACTGAAAAATAGTTGTGTCAGTTTTATGGTGTCCTCTGAAAACATTAATTTAAAAAAAAAAATCAGTTTTGAAGTCAGAAAACTGAGTGGAGATTTACACAAAGACAAATTACTGTTAGGTTATAAAACTTTTAAGTCTAACTTTCATATTAGACATGATATTCTGTGTTCTTTTGTATGATGTGAGTCTAATGGCCATCTGCCCCTTGCATTGCAGCATGAACTATTTATCAAGTAGATGCTATTAATGACATACCTTTAATATGATGGTTCTCAAACTTTTTTTGATCACTGTATCTAATATATATTCAGTTTTCTATGGATCGCTATTCAGCCCTAGCATTAAACTTTTAATTTAAGACTCTCTTTAAGATGTTATAAGTGAAAATAAAATAATAGCTTCTCTGGAGCAGCTGCAGGCTGCTGAGCATAGACTCACAGACCACCCACTAATCTATAGACCACAATCTGGAAGCTGCTGTTTGATGGGCTTATCTGATGATTTTTTTTTTTTTTTTACAGTTTGCATATAATTACATGGACTCAGCTTGTTTCCTAGAGTTCTATCTGCTTTCTGAAAACCACAGTTTCATTGTTGGTAGAGATCACAAACTCTGGGTTGGACATAAAACAGACCTATCTTCTCAAGAGATAGTCACTGGTTTCCAAAGTGCCAGCATGCAGGATTTCAGAAAATACCAGTCTACTGCTGCAGTCTGTGCAGTGAGAATGACTAATAAAAGAATGTGTCGCAAAGTATGGCCTTGGTCACTGAGACCTGCAAGGAAGCCTGGCAGTCCTTTGGAATTAGAAAATTCAGATGTCAGGACAATAGGAGGTTTAAACCATCCAGTATATTAATTGTGCAGGGTGTATTGTTCTGGATCCCTGGTTTCCTAGGCCTGAAGTGTCATTAGTTATAATGATGGACTACCAACGTAGCAAGGAGAACATACACTTGTGATGACTTATTTTCTTTCAAGAGAGATGTAGCCTCAAAGCTTTTAACTTTTAATGAACATGAGATGGAAATACCCAGTTCATCAACAAAGTATGGTATATACCTAACTTTGGAACCTCAGTAGAAACAAAATATTATATTTAATTCATATAAGAATAGGACAGCAGCTCTGAAATTATTGTTGCTGATTATTGTGAGAAATAATGTGCTTCTGCAACACTAGAAATTCTGGAATGAAATGGCTATGTTCAAAATGTTCTAAGAGAGTATTTGCCAAACAAAGCAGCTTGTAAGGGATAGCACCGAAGACTGTCAAGTTTAGACAGTAGTGTTTACAGAATGCAAGCCCATTGGAATTTGCCATCCTTCCATAACAGTTTTAAGGCATCACTTTCAAAATCTTGTTTTTACTTTAGATGGCAAGATGTTGGTCAATTATTTTCTGTAGGACTTAGAGAGCCTTAGGGATATGCAGTTCAGCCAATGGTGAGAGTTGCAATTAAAAGTAAATAAACAAATTCCAAGCTCCAGGGGTGCTACAGGATATATGAATATTTACAGCATCCTGTTCTGCTCAGGTCACGAGGATGATCTTCTTTGAGCAGGTTGGGTTAAAAATGAGGTGAGAAAAAAAAATAAATAAGGCTCTAAATGGTTCTATGTAAGGCACAGAAACCGTCTGTTGTGGAGAGACCCAGAGATATTCATTGTATATGAGTGTTTACAGGAAACATATGAGGCAGCATTTGAGAGAATGAAGGGACTGTAACGACCACATAGCTTCTTCTGTTCAAAGGTACTGTGTTATCACTGGTTGAATTCATAGGGAAGCAATTTTCTAGAAACACCTGTGTGATCAAACAAGTGTCATTTCTTGAGAAATCACCATAGAAAAAAAAAACACCAAACAAATCAAAAATCAAAGCAAATATTATTTCCAGCACCACAGCATCAATGATATTTACTATGGAATATTGAAATATTAGCCTGACTTCAATTCTCAACCTTATTTCAGTTCTGCAGAGATATTCTGAGGAGGAAGCAACCTAGAGATTCTGATGCACTGTTTCTCAGTAGTAGGACAAATACTTTGGCAAACAGTGTTCACTCTTCTTGACCTCTCCTCTCCTCTCCCCTTCCGTTGAGGAATTGCTAGCTATCTAATAGAATGAAGTGCTACATTTTCAAGAAAAACAGGAAAAAACATACTAACTTGTACTTTACTGCCAAATCATGGCATGAGGTGGAAAAGTGTGGAACAGTTACT
>VZRU01018973.1:318410-331893 GCA_013398155.1 Pedionomus torquatus | reverse complement strand
CAGGGGGGTTGGAACTCAATGATCTTAGAGGCCTCTTCCAACTCTAACCACTCTATGATTCCAGTATACAGTAGTAATCATAGCATTAGTCAATACAAACTTGTCTCAACAAATGGACAGAACATGTATAATAAATGTTTTTAATCTCAATTTAAATTACATAGAAAACCATGTTTGATGTTGCAGAGCTGAAAGTTATTTTCTAACATACATTATTTTTCTAGTATAGATGTAGCTTGTCATGTCTTATTGTCAAAATATTAGCTTTCCAGATGTGATAAGTCAAGAAAGAATGTCAATCATTTGGCAGTTGTTCTTGTTTTAATGAAGAACGATTGGTATCTCAAGAATCCCGTGGGGATAATGCAGATGTGATGCAAGGCAGAGCACAGATAACAATTGCGACTTGGTAGCAGTCTGAACATACTTAAAATGCATGCTTTCAAATCCCTCCCACTGTCTCCACCACAATAACATCTCTTATCAAAGTTTCTCCTATTTTTGGATGTGGGTTCTCCACAAATGCTAATCTGTTCAGATTCGATTTCAAACTGAAACATGCACTTGTATAAACTAAAGCAATGGAAGAAGCCAAAAATTTCAATGGGTTGGCTACTTTCTTCTCACAAGAGGTAGACGTATTGTGCTGCACAGGGAGTACAGAGGGAATTTCTTCCATATCTTAGCACAATAAGTGAACACAACTTCAATCTCCCTTCCCATATCACTGGTTTCATGCCTGCTCCTCAACCTAAATAACACGAGTGGAAACAGGACTAGATGAAGAGAGGGCACTAGCTAATATTTCTAGCAGTCATGCACAGTAAATAAGCTATATCTCTGAAAGGGCAGACTATCTCACTATCGTATGCAATTATGTGCCTCAGTGAGCTGACAGGGCGTCTTTTGGTCTTTTCTCAGAAAATTACATACTGTATTCAGGGAGGACCTTTGACTGGATTGAGATGAAAGAGTTCACCACAAATGCCTGTATAGGGACAGTGAAAGCACTGAACTGTTGAAGAATTAGATAATGAGATATAAGCACCTGCTGAGATGGCCTTCAGGGATACTGCAGGACAGTACTATCCCCAAGAGAGAAGTCCCAGTCATGTGGAAACAGGTGACTGAGCAGAAGAGGAGGTTCTCTCTCCCTGTGCTAATGTATGGGAGAAGAGAAGCCAACAAAAAAAGAAGTGAGTTATAGTAGTGATTCGTACAAAGAAAGCTGAAACAAGCTTAGGGGGATCCATAGCTCACACCATACATTATCTTCAAAGTTACTTATGGGAACAACACAGGGGTAGAAAGAGAAGAAGGAAAACTTCTCTCCTATGGCCAGCTAGAAAGAGAATGTGCGTACCAATTGAGGAATACAGATGAACATTTCTCTCCAGCATAACAGGTAGCATCCCAAACACCATATACTGAAGGATACTAGGAGGTCAGAAAGCGCTCTAGGAATGGCAGGCTCCAGCTACCCTCAGAAAGTTTGGGTATGCATTACACTGAAGCCTGGCAGCATGAATAAAGTTTAAGACACAAATAAGAGTTTAAATGAAGCAACTAATACATGGTCCAGGAGTAAAGAAGCAACTCTTGACTTTGCCCTGAGTAGTGCAGGAATAGCACTGTAAAAGCGACCACAATGTGCTTAGATTCAGTATCACTGCAACAGTAACCAAATACTCAAATCCACTTCAGCATGTTCTGCTTCATAACAGAAAACTTCAGTACAAAGAAGCTCGATGAAAAAAAGCTAAACGAGGCAGATGAGTTAAAGTTTTTCAGGCAGCATTCAGGGATATCTAGCTGCAGACATGGGACAAATGAACACTACCTATCAAAAAAACCACCTTCCCAAACGGCCTTCTTTGGTGAAAGCAGTGCACAGTGTTTTACATTACCTTTAGCAATATCTGGGCCAATGTCTCCTGTAGTATCCTTACAGTCCAGCTGTTGGAATATTTACTAGACTAACAGAACACCAGTGAACATCTGAATCATTAGGCTTAAAGGGTTGCATTCAGTAGCACAAAATCCATCTGGTAACCAGTTAAAAGTCAGTTGAAGACTGATATTTGGGCCAATACTGTTTAGTGTCTTCATTAAAGACCTAGGCAATGGGACAGAGTGCACTCTCACCAGGTTTGTAAACTACAGAAAAATTGGACAAAATAGGAGATCAATATGCTGGAGAGTGGGGCTGTTTTTTCAGAGACATCTCAACAGACTGAACAAAGAAGCTGATGTGAGCCTCAAAGTTCAACAAGACTAAATCCTGCATCTGGAATGGAATAACCTAAATAATACTGTCTCAAAAAAATAGATATGAACAAAGAATAAATAAGAGATATCCAGATGATACGTTCTGTTTAGATTTCCAACAGGCAATGGAAAACTTTAAGAATCTCTTTAAGAAACTATGCAATAAGAGCATAAGAGAAAAGGCCCTTTCATGGATAAAGAGGTTAAAAAGCAGGTGGGGTAGGTATATAATCAATTTTCAGAGAAGTAAGCAGTTGAGACCCACAGAAATCTATGGCAGAACTCAAATGCTGAACATATCCTTATGTGCAGAAAAGAGAATGAGCAGTGAAGTGGCATTACTTGCCAAAGATACCAAGTAATTCAGGTTTGCAGAGAGCTGACTGTATAGAGTTCTAGGAAACTCTTACAAATCTGAATGGCAAGTTATCTATATTGAATTTCTTTTGTAGTTTTAATAAATGCAGTGTTGCATACCAGGAAAAAGACCTTTAAATAATGAAATGACTTAATTTAATGTATTCAGAGACGGCCTCAGAACTGAACATTACTATTCCTGACCGAGATCTGAAGTTATAATAGTAAAAAAGGAGTAAAGAATAAATTATGAGGTGTGGAACACTAGAAAACATGGAACAAATCCGTTTACCCCCTTACTTTGAACAGTTTTTGCATTTCTGATCCAACCCCCAATTTCAAATTTAAAAGTAGACCTAGGAAAGATGCATAGGAAGGGGACAAAAGACCTCCAGCTTTTTGTGCTTTCTCTGCAGGGTAGGTTTAAATAGACTGATTTTTCAGCCTAGAAAAAAAGACAACTGAGAACAGAGATAACAGACGTATATACAACCATGAGAAAGGTGCTTAGAGAATATTGTTCACTGATTTTTAACAGTGAATTAAAAGTGTATTCACTGTTCTTGAAATAGTAAAGAACATTTTATGATACAAAACTCAGAAGCTCTTCCTTCACACAAGAATCTGCAGAATTCTTTTTCACAGGACAGCAAAGACATAAAAAGCATATGTGAATTCAATGTTACAAGGGTGAAGCTGACAAGAAAATATCACTCAGGTAAGTGACCTCTTGATTAAACCTGCCCTCCTCTCATTACATGATTCTATTTTGTGCTGCAAAGACAAATCAAACACAGATGTTCATTTAATTATTATTAAAATTTCTGCCACTGAGTGGTGTGGTTCTGTTTGTATGTGGGGTTTGCAAATCCCTTGTGACAGCTGAAAAGCTGTCTGAACAAAAAAAACATCTAGAGATACTAACTTCACCTCAGAAAGCTCCTGGGTTTCAAATGGCTGGGGAAGTTTTCTGAGGAAATGTCACTACATGTTCAGGTTTTTCCTAGGCACCTGCTGTGGGCTGAAGACAACACAGTACACTAGGTATCATATATATATATATATATATATATGTATAATATAACCTAATTCTAACTCCAAATCACCCATTAGGAGCCTCAGCTTAATTAACTTCAAATAAGCAATAACCTTTCATTGAAATTATGTATTTTGATACTGTTTAAAAAGAACTTCAGCCAACATTAAAGAAAGCTGAACATAATTTATAATTAACATCACTAAAGTTATTCTTCATAGCAAGGGAAGTAATATGAAATACTCATCAAATACGGACCAAGACTGGTTTTGCCTTTTCTCTTACAGAATAAAATCAGAAATCTAAATTCTGTCTTAAGTCTTAATTATACCCAAAATACATTGGTTTTATTATAACATCGAAGTTCAAGAAGCACACAATGCCTCCTCTTCCCTCATATGTTGTTTATTTTACACTGGAAGCATTTTTCCAGTGACTTACAATTGGTTCTGTTCTAGGCAGGCTATGAGTCAGAGCTCATAATCATGTTACCTGAATCTGAACTTGTCTTTCCACCTATGTAACCCCTGTATATGATTTGTTCTCGCTACAGAAATTTCCCTTGTGCAAAATTTTCCATACTCTGCACATTTCCTTTTTCAGATTGCTTTCCCTGATTCAAAGCACAGAGAAGAACAACCAGAGATCACTCTGTGTACTGTCAGACAAAACCAAGTCCTGTTTTCTTGTTGCCTGGCTACGCTTTGTGTCCACGCCGGCACCCATGCAATAAACACATTCTTGCTATCTGCACTGGCCTTTTTCAGTTTGCCACTCCTGCTAGGAGAAGTCAGGGAAATGTAATACGCACCCACCGCTGACATTTAGGTCTAGTTGCAGCGGTGGGAGGGAAAAAGACTGAGGTTGAGCTATCTTGAATGCTGCCCCACCGGACAGTAAGAAAAGACAGCACCAAAATAAGTCTCTCCTGTGGGTCTCAGGGGCCAGGGATTCCTGAAGGCTGGTCTTACTGCAAAACCTGAGGTAAGGGCAGCAGTGAGTACCTTGGCCTTTTCCATGTCATTTGTCACCAGGTCCCCTCGCCCATTCATCAGCAGGCCCACATTTGCTTCAGTCTCCCTGTTGATGCTGAGGCACTTGTAGAACCCCTTCTCGCCCTTCATGTCCCTTCCCAGATTCAACTCAAGGTCAACCTCGACTTTCTTAAGCCTATCCTTGCAAGATCAAACAGCTACTCTACACTCTTCCTGGGTCACCTGCTCCTTTATTCACATATTTTAGAATTTACTTTTATGTTTCTTGAGTTGAGTTTGCAGCTCTTTGCTCATCCATGCACTTCCATTTGACCTTGACATACAACTTTTCAGCTGATCTATAGTAAAAATCCAGGTAAATTACTTTTTAAAAAGTATTTTAAAAGCTATTTCAAATCAGTAACAGAGGGTTCACCTTTTGGGATTCACTTTTTGGTGCTGGAGTACTTTGGCACTGCATTGATTGCACTGAAGTGCTAGCCACCTGCTTCCACTTACATGGCACCAGATCAGGAATCACACCACTGTGTTGTTTCTGCTGAAGCCCTTGCTGTGTCTTGTTCTGATTCCATATTATAAATACATTCACTGTCTCATGGAACTAGCTATGGATCTGCCAGGCAGAAGCACCATCCACACTTTGTGTGACGCAGATCCCAAAAACAGAGCTTTGAATTTCTCACAAGGAATAATGAAAATGATGACTCACGTTCCAAAGCTCCTACCAAATTAAAAAAAAAAAAAAGAAAGGATTTGGGTCTGAGGTACATTTTGAAGATCAAAAAACATCATCAGATTGTGATGTTAGCAAATCCAAGCTCAAAAAGTAGCGGCAATAAATGCCTAAAAATTCTCACAGAGAAACAGGAGTTAGTATTTGGAAGTCCAAACAGAATTATAAATTAAATTCAATAGTTTCTGAGCTTTTTTATCTAGCTAACAGGATCCAATCTAGACAGAGTTGTATATACCAATTTTTACCTTACATCTTACTTCTTAAGTTTACATATATCTAAGTGTACCAAAGTCATCTGAAGCCTACCAATGACCTCCCTTCTGCTCTTCATGTCCAGTCAAACCATTTCTACTTGCTAGCATAATGCTGCAATGGCCAGCAGGATAAGGTCCCAGGCAGAACCGTAAAAACAATGGATATTTCAGTTTGACTGCCAAATCATATATATAGAATTTTCTTGTTACTTCTACTAAATACTTCAAGTATCAACTGAATCTTTAATTTAATCCAACATGCTTAGACTATTCTTCGTTAGAGTTTCTAAAGCTGATTTATCTCTTCGTAGAAATGAAAGTCTATTCAAAAAAACTATTCTGGAAGAAAAAAATCAAAATTATTCATTCAAGAAATGTTAAAATATACAGAGACTTAGTAAAATAATCCCAGATTCCTTTATCTCAGCTACAACAGTTCACTACAATTGTAGTGAAGTCTTTTTGTTCTGTTTTTAGAAGTCTTTTTTTTTTTTTTTTCAGCATCATAATTCTCATCTAGCCTAAAAATCCCCAGGTTTTAGTCTTCACCTAGTTCTGAACCTTCTGTCATTGTCTTTCAACTATTTCTGTCTGACTTCCAATAGTCTCCTCCATACCCTGAGGGTCTTGTGACCATCATGTTTGAGTATAAACTGAACTCCACAACTTTCAGAAAGCTTCTGTAGAAATACAGCATGTAGGCACAAGTGTTTTCCCATGACAAAAGGTGAAAAAAAGGCAAGGAGTAAAAGCCACAGACAGAGATTCCAGATTAAAAATAAAGCTGACGCTTTTTTGGAAAATATCCCTTATTGATGTCCAATCAGGCAGATAAGGATTTTTCCTTTTCAAGGCTAAGCCCTGTAACAGGAATCCTGCTGAAAATATTGAAGACCCTCTAGTCTAAAATAGGTGAACAGGCAAGTGGGAAACCAGAGACTGTTCAGAATCAGCAAGTACTATCAGGCAAGTAAGAAGACATATAGATTAAGAGATCACATAGGAATCTGGATAAACCACAAGTGGAAATTAGCTAGAGAAAAGGAAACAAACAAAAAAAACTGAGGTCACAATTATAATTTATGCATAAATAAATGCTTTTTTACTTTTAAGTGTCCTTTAATGTTTAGGAATAGGGCTAAACAAGCATTTTAATTTGGAGATTCTATTTCTGAATAGCTTCAGTCATCTTGTTAGTCTTCCGTTCAAGATAAAGGTTTGCAAAATGCCAAACACAGATGGGCTTCTTTTTTAAAGAGCCAGCATGAGTGGTTGGTCACTGTGATTCCAGTAACAAATGTTATCCTTGTCACTAAGGGAAGAGAAAGACTAGGAAGAAGATAAAAAGCAGTATTTTGTCCTGTGGCTATAACACTGGTTGGAACAAGGTTACTGGTTTTATAACCTAAGGAGGTCTTCCCCATTTCCTTCCTTTAACATTATCCCAAGTTGCATTATGTGGAATTTTTAATAACATCAGTATAAAATCAAACAGCTAAAGTGACATGAAATTGGATGATTGACTACTTGCCAAAGTAAGTATAAAAGAAAAGAATACATGAATTCAGCTTTAAATTTAAGTATCTCACTTGGAAAAACTACACTCAATTATATTTTCCTATGATTATATGCATAAATATAAATACCCCCCCCCATCTTTCTTATTTTGCTCATCAGTACCTCTGCACATGAGATACAATGATGCAGACAGAGCTCCACAAAACTTCCAAGGCACAGGAAGACCCATGTAGCTTCAAGTTCTGCCAATAAAAATGAGAGAGGACCTTGCCAAGGACCAGCTGCAACTGTTCTTTTAATCATAAAACTATTTTCCCAGGTGTCTGTCCAGCCTCTGTAACAACCATTCAACATAAAATACTGAGGCATGGTGCAAATTCAAATAAAAGGCAGCACCTTATCTTACAGTTAGTGTATGAAAATACACTTTGAACAGCCTGAGAAACACTATTTAAATGTTGCAGTGTGGGGAGCAGAGGGGAATCAATCCCAAAAATGCCGGACAGTGCGTGGAAATTACAAAACTATTTTGAAAATAAGTGTGCTGCTGTGACTTTCCTCATTCATTTTTCTTTAACACTTTCAAAAACATGATTTGAGTTATTCCTCAGTTGTGTATTTATAAAACCCCTTACTCTTAATATTTATCATTAGCCCAGTTGGCACATGGTGTTTTGAGAAGCTCCAGATTCATAGCACACAACTTAAGTGATGAAAGTGCCATTCATGATATAGAAAATATTACTTTAACAGCAAGATTAGGGACAGCTGCATTAAAGCCCTGTGTCATTATCAGCACCTTATTGCAAAATTGCCAAATATCATCAATTTAGCAAGAGAGGCTTTTCCTGTACTGCACCTAAGAGCTTTATTTGCAGTTGGTTTTGCTTTCTGTTATTTTTCTATTTCCTTGTCCCTCTTCCACATTCTTGGGAGAGCAAGATACCTCAAAGTAATTAAATTCTGAAACTTCCAAGGGTAGTTTACTAACTCCAGTTTGAAGGCAGACAAGGAGAAAACAGAGATTTATAAGCTGGCAGAACAGATTTTCAAGCAAAGTAACTCTTTTTAAAAGCTAGCTAGCTATTTCAGTATGATTTTTCAGTCCAGCTGCATCCAGAGACATGGATTATACAAAACGGCAGAGGCAAAAATGCCTTCAAGGAGATAACGGTTTAAGAGGAAAAGTGATAGTGGGGTTTTGGAATCTTATAAATAAATTAAAAACAACACTATTTACTCTGCCTCAAGCTCTAAACTGTCCAAGCCATTGGCCTTTTCAGGATATGCTCTAATCTTTAGCAGCAGCAGTGCTTGAAAAGAGCAGTTGAATGGCAGGGAAGTTCTGCCATACTACTGCTTTCCAAGCTGATGCACCCAACCCTACTAGTTCCTGCTCATAAATTCAGGTTTGGTTGTTGGGTTTTTTTGTCCCTTTTTAAATTTAATTTTAAAAGAGCAAGTGTTGTTAAGAGATTTTGTATTCTTCTGGTGCATTTGGTTGGTTGTTTTTCTTTAACAGTATGTACATTACCAACCACTTATTTTTACCTCCTACCCATATAAATAAATCACAGCTCTCTTTTCAATAAATAGAAACAGACAAAAATTATTAGTCAAAAGAAATAAGAGGTGGGTTGGGTTATTTTGGTTTTACTACTAGACATGAACTTGTCCTCTTAAACTGGTGATCTGAAGAGTGAGTTTCCCTCTCCATTCCCAGTTCTGCCCTGAGATGAGAGCACTGTGGTTCCAAGACCCCTTCAGGTAATCACAGTGAGTCCTTTCAGTGCCTCCCTTCACCCCAAACTGATCTTGCTCCTGGCAACAAATTCCTGCCTTCTCCTCTGTGCCATCACATTTGCATGGTTCTACACTGGTTACATCAACTAATACGGCCTAAAAACATTCTCTTTTTCCTTAAAGACCAGAAAAGAGAAGAAAGCAATGCTCAGCCACAAACAGAGGGGATGGGTAAATTAAATCGGAACACACTGTCAACCTGAGCAGCTTGGCCACTTGAGGATTTGTCAGACTGACACTGTCAGTCTCATCACCCATGAGGAGTTTTATCTATTGATTCTTTTGAAAACCTTTGGTGTGTCTTTAAAGAAAGTTATTAGAGCTGATGAAACTATGAAGCTCAGACACTCAAAATTAGGAAACTACTGTCTGGATGGATGCAGTCTCAAAGCTGCAGGGATGGAGAGGGATGGAGATCTTTATTTTGTCTTCTCTTTAGAAGACACCTCAGCACATCACCACATGCCTTCTCTCAGGAAATCTACACCTGATCAAGCAGACTGTGTATTTAAGGATGTAAATTGACTTGAAAATAAATACATCATGCCTCACAACTCCTACTGCATGTAAAAGAGAAGAACTAAGTACTTAGCATTTTGAGTGCTACTTCAACAGTGTCTAACAATAGATTTAGGATTCTCTCCATGAATCTGGAAATAACAAGCAATAATATCCAGCATAAGGCCGTTCTTTATATGTCCCTCTGGCAAAAGAGTAGCCAGACTTCTTGATAAAGCAGATGCCCCTTTTGACATAAATGTGAATTTTGTCCAAGTCAGGATTACATGTTCAAACCTTCAATATATCGTGAAAGACTGAAGTTAGAGAAAAAGATCAGTACGCTTTTATGTCCTCAAGTTAAACTTTCATATGTTGCAAATTATTTTAATGAACAGTGGAAAGAAGAGAAGGCAGTGGCACGCGGCAAGCTCCTACAAGGCTATCCAGCTGTTGAATAAAAAGTTAAACATTTGAGTGCTATCATCACCATTCCTCTAATCTTTACCATCCATGCTGTCAGGGTATTATAGTTTTTAAATAGGAGAACAGAGAATTTGTCTCTGGATTTTAACTAACATTTAGGGAGCCATAAATTCCCCATTTATTGAACTTAAAAAGGTATATGGGACATAAGATTTTCTGATTCAAATGTTCAGAATTTAAACTTGAAGCCAAGCTATCTGAACACTCTGTCATAAAGACCTTGTTATAAGTGGTACTGCTGATAATGCAACTTGATGTACTTGATGTACATCATTCCATAAAATAAATGGTCTAGAACCTGAACAAAAGGATTTCATAAGCAACCTTGAAACGAGTGTCCCTCTACAGCTGTCCTGTAGACATGGAAAGCTGAGTGAGTGAGAAGGACAGACATACAACAAACACAGTATCAAATAATTCTACAGGCATCTATGGAAAGTTTGCTGATATTAGCATATAGAGCAGAACACTAATTGAAAGTATTTTATAATTCTTGTTAAGATTTAGAATTAGTGCTCTGACTGTGAAGTCTCTTTCTCACCAATGGTTTCAACTTCTCCAGACTGTCAAAAACTGGAAAGATCTCACATTATGTAATATAAGAAGTGAAACATTGAGCTCAGGTATATGGAGACACTGGATATTCTTAAACCAACGAAACAGGGGTTCTCAAATGGAATTTTCTTTAACATTAGGAATGTTTAATATAGAATAGAAATAAACTGTTTTGAACTATACAAAGAAGAATGCCATAAATAAATAAATATTGCCTGTGTGTCATGGTTTGAGCCAGACTGGCCAATGAGACGAATGACAGATGCTCTCCCACACCTCTCAAAAACTCCAAGGAGAGGAGGGATATAGGAGTTTAGAAGAAACTACACTACTTTAGTGAAAATATTAATAAAATAATAAAAAGAAATAAAGAAATAGATACAATATGTAAAAAACCATATCAAGCTCCCAGGACAACAATCACATCACCAGCAGGCACTGCGGGAGCCCCAGATTGGACTCAGTTCAGTGACAGATAGGAACTGGATTCCAGCTCCGGAGCCAGGAATGCATGAATCAGGATCAAAGGCAGACAAACAGACAGAGTCCTTCTTGGATGTTGGCCATTGAAGAAAGTGACAGCTTTGATCCCTCAGCTCTTACACTGAGCATGATGCAGATGGGATGGAATACCCTGTTGGTCAGTTTTGGGTCACCTGTCCTGTCCGCTCCTCCTCACAGGTGTGACCCATCTACACTCTTCTGCTTCTTACCCTCCAACATCACAAATAAAGTTACTGACCTTGGCTGTTATAGCGATAACTATAAGCAAGAGCCTCTCTGCATACCACTCCTTGGTATAATCACATCCTATCATTCTAAAAACAAGGAACATCTCTATAAGGTGCTGTTAATTTCAGAGTTCAGTTAGAAGAAGCTTAGTTAAAATATAAAATTACTTAAAAGAAAATTGGTTCAATTTTATCTTAAACCAGGACACTATGATGATCCTTTTACTGCTAAATTTACATGTAAATCTGTGCTGAGAAGCCCTACAAGTTTACAATATTGTTAAAATCCCTCGTATAAGACCACATCAAAATCAACCATGATATTAAAAAGGCCTGTACTAGCAAGAGTGATAAGCATTCCAGAAATGGCATTAGAGGTCTCATACTTTCTACTTGAAAAAGTAATAATTTAGAATAGATACATAATTTTTAGACAGTAAACGTTTAGGTTTGCCACTGACTTATGGGTGAAGGATGCTCCCATATGAACAACGCTATATACTTTCTCTTCTGAAAGGTAATAGCTATCCATGAGGACAGCTGAAAACCTTCCATTCATATAAGTATTGATCCTCAAGTACGGTAAAATAATGCTAAAAGCCTCCTGAAAGAAGAAAAGGTGCTGCAAATTTCTTCTAGACATTACGTAGATACTAAAAGCAAGTCAAGACAGAACTAGCTATGCCTATTAAAAGCACCAACCTATCAGTAGCATTAATCTGTTCATAAATTCATTGCTTGTGTGTATTCAGATCCCCATTGGATCTCCAAAACCAATATGTTTTCATTCTTCTTACACCAGACAGTCCTGCGGAGTTGACACCACCATGAAAGAGCAACCTCAGCTCTACTTTCTGTCTACCAACTGGATTATTCATCAGATTTCCAAGCAGTCAGCTCATTTTTATCAGTTTTTTTTGCAGGATTATTCTCTGAGCATGATCAAGCATCCAATTCAACCTGATAGACTCTTGGTATTAGCAGTAAGGCACAGGAAGAGAAGATATCCTAGGTGGAGTCTCTAAGATGGGCATTTTTGTTTGCCTTTGTCTACAAGAATTTTGCAAAGTGGTTGCACCGCATAATGCATACATGAAGAGACAAACAGGCACACATTGACATTCTCCTCATCGTTTCCTCAAGGAGAAGCTTCTTTTTGTGGTCCCAGCACCCTAGTTGCCCTGGTGAGGGCCTTGCTTTCCACTATCCTGAACAATTAAACACTCTTCACAGGCTCAGGTACGCCACAGAGGTCTCTGCTAATCAAGCAGATGAAAAATACAAAAACATCAATCCACTTCTCTATAACTTGCTGTAGAATTTACTTTCAAGAAAAGGAAAAGTGGTTTTAGATAATACACACACACCCTTTTTTTCTTTTTTTTTTTTTTTTTTACTCACACCAAAACCAACCTCACNCCCCTTTTTTTCTTTTTTTTTTTTTTTTGTGACTCACACCAAACACAATCTGACTGCTCTGAAGCCTGTATTGCAGAATTCACCTTTATACTCTTCTTCTGCGAACAAAACAGGAGGGAAAACAATTCCAGCAGGAAAAGGGACTCAACCAATATTCCCATAGCTACCATAATGGTGCATTAACATCAGAATAAGTGATTACAGTATTTATAAACTTCTACACGGTAATTGCACTGTCTGTTCAACAGCCATTTTAAAATGACATCTATACCACAGACAGGTGAGATGAAGCATGTTGAGATATCCTTTAATTAACACGAACATCTGCTACTCCAGTCCCACAATATTTGGAAGTCTGGTGCACAGTTTGTGTAGAACTCCATGCTTCTCCAGCTAATGCTGCCATCAATCCAAAATGCTAACTAGATTAATGCACCTTCAGTAGTCACATATGTGCACAACCACTACAGTGCTTCTGGAAAGGTCTGTATTGTACCATAGGTAGCAGAGCATTGTTATCCAAATCCAATTGCCTGTTTATCTATCAATCATTCAAAATAGACATAAATAAGAGACCCAAAGAGCTACAAAACTTCAGCTATGTCACATGAGTGTCAGCGTAACAAACACCAGCCAGCACTAGCACACAAAGGCCTGTGGCCCTAGAAGCACATGACAGACACATCTGAGAAGTCCTGCAGCCTCCCCCTCCCATAAAGGCATAATCTCATACCAAGCAAATACAGGAAATCTGACTAGGACTTTCCCAACAACAGAACCAAAGATGCCTGTGAAACTGTTGATTTGACAACCAAAAAAAAAAAAAA
>VZRU01018973.1:303935-318386 GCA_013398155.1 Pedionomus torquatus | reverse complement strand
AAAAAAAAAAAAAAAAAAAAAATAAAATCACCCCCACGTATCACCACTGTTTCCAAAAACCTTTTCCAAGTTTTGCTATGATTTTACTAGAAAAGCTTGTGTTAAATATCTGCACAATGAAGGGAAAAAAAACCAAAACACCTCATTTAAGCTATAGAAGCGATATGTCCAAATCCATGCTGTGAATCAGACTTTAAGGCAGTATGCTAGTTGTTAGACTATTAACTCTATTTCTCTTTCCAGCTCTCACTTGTCTCTTTGAGATGTTCTGCTTCACACAGACGATCAAAAATGTTTATCAGGGATATGACAAACTATCTGTGAATGAGACAGAAAAGTACTTAAGCTCTCCTAGTATTCCAATCCATTATATATCTTCACTAGCCATCTCTATCCTGTTTTATCTCAGAATCATGGATATTTCTGGGAAAGAGACTGTTTGATACAATGCAGGCTTTCAATTAATTTATCTTCATTTTATTTTTAGTTGCATTTTGCTTTGGGGTTGCAGTCCCAAAATAGGTTCCAGTTTTTATGCATTTAACACTTCTAAAAATGGGCTTTGATATGTGTGTTAGATCCTGCCCTGCAGAAAAAGAACAGGTATGCTTATCAGCTGTGCTAAGTCATTATACATAAGAAAACCCACCATGGCTTTCCTACAGAAGGAGCAATTTGGAAATCACTTGATTCAGGTGCTCTGTTTCAGTTTTTCCTTTC
This sequence comes from Pedionomus torquatus, assembly GCA_013398155.1. Taxonomy (NCBI): domain Eukaryota; kingdom Metazoa; phylum Chordata; class Aves; order Charadriiformes; family Pedionomidae; genus Pedionomus; species Pedionomus torquatus. The sequence continues at coordinate 317,666 of VZRU01018973.1, read as the reverse complement.
CTACTTTTGGAATGAAAGGAATTTTGGCTTAGGTACAGGTTCACTGTCTGCAACAGTCTTGTATCATTCCAGAGGCCAGCTACAGGTAAGAGTGGTTGTGTTGGGCTGTTTGATCCCTGATGCAAGGTACAACATGTTGCCCTGGCTGCAGATTTAGGAGGTGTATATAAGTTCAAACAGTCCCTGGGCTTTGCTCAGCTCTCAGCAGACTGTGTTTCAGCCAGGAAACTTGAATGACTACATCCAGGATCTGCACAGCCACTTGCAGATCTTTGTAGAGATGTGCATCTGGAGAGTCTCAACCACCTGTTCTGTAAGAACTTTGGCTGTAAATTATGCATATCAGCCTGGTAAACACAGTGTTGGCCTTTCTCCTTCAGTCTGCTCATCATACACTTACACTGCCTCCAACCTGCTCTGGCACTCTATGAGCTTTCTCTGCCACGGTAATTGGGTGGGCTTTGTCTCTCACGGTCTTTCACGTTGGCTGGCTTCCAGAGACACTCTAGTTTTGTGACCATTTTGTGGCCTTTTTTTAAAGGGCTGCTTTTCCTGCAATGTATTCAGCCAGACCAGATGTTGCTCTTGAAGAAACTACTGGGTTTAATCCTCTTTTCTCCTCAGGTTTTATCTTCCAGAGCTCCATTTTCTCAGCAACGCTGACTACAGCCCTTTCATCTATTTGACTCCGATTTGCTACATAAACCAGATTCAATCTGTGTATTGTTTGGAAAAAGCTACCTCCAGCTTTCTGGTACTTTTCCTTCAGCTGGCGATTTAAAAGCAGCAGGGAGTTTACGCATGGCTGGTTCTCCCAGCAAGGTTTCCAAGATCCTTTCTGTTATGTTCTGCACTGCACATATGCCTGCTGTTCTGGAAAAGTTCTGGTAAATATTACTTTTTCACAGATAAAACCAAATAATACATTTTTACTTGCTGTTTGCAGTAAACTAGGAACTTTCCTTTCTGTGGGCTCCCTGACTGCATCTGCAAGGTGCATTTGTCTTAGCATGACTGTGTTCTCAGGCTAAAAGATGCATTTTTTTTTTCCTAAGACTTAAGAGGTATTAGAAGAGGTAGGCCTTCCATAGCACCACACTGCCCATGAGTTTTGTACATCATATCAACTCTAAAATGCATTTACAATGCCTCAGTCTGACCGGATTCATTCACAGAAATTCATTCTTGTCTTCTCTTCCATCCCGTCTAGTTATTATCCTCTACAGCTTGCAAGTCCCAGTGAGAATGTACCTTCTGGAAAGCAATGCTTCATCATGCTAACTGTTATTTAATCATGGATGTTAATGAAGTTTTGGCAAATTTGGAGATGACAAAACAAGTATTTGTTCAACATTTGCCTGGGTAGATTATCATTTCTTATTCCTCTGTGTTAATGTGCACCCACATTAAAATGCAATTGTACAATGAATAACTTAATGTGGTTTATACATAATTTTGTAGAAACAAGAATGACTTGTCTTTTTTTTCCCCTCTCCAATTAAAAATTGAAGCAGTTCTTCCTTTTGTGTGTCATAGCAGAAAAATCAATGGAAATTAGAAATTTTACTGAAATAATATTTTGGGTTTACACAGCAAAATTTTTTTGGTATATTATTTAGATGTGATTTTTCATGCATCATTTCCCAACTTTTAACTTTCCTTCTCAGCCTCCTTTACTGGATAGCTGGAGTATCATCCCACTCTGGACTGCTTTGACAATGCCTCTATATTCTTCTTGAGTCGCCTGTCCCTTCTTCAACCACTTGCATGTTTCCATTTTATGCTTGAGTTTAGTTGGGATCTCCTTGTGTATCCACAAAGGGCTCCCAATGCCTTTGCTTCATTTCCCATGCATTGGTATAGACGATATTACGTAAAACAAAAGTTAGATTATGGAGGATTTTGCCTACATACACATTAGCATGTGAAATTCTCCACTTTTATTCATCAGTGAATATGGAAGGTTTTCTTCATTACAACCCATTCAGCTTCATTTTCTCATGCACAACATTTTACAAGTAACATTGTTGACAGCAACATGAGAAAAGACCGTGGAATCATGCCTAGAGTAGTCTTTGTAAATACACAATGACATATTTTTGATCTCCTATGAACGTACAGCATTACTGGTTCTTCAGACCTGTCCTGACATATTATAAAAGCTTCATTAATAAATCCTAGTCTAAATAAAGTAAGAAAAAATTCCACTACAAAAGGTTTTATGTGTGTTTGACAGTATAAAACTTAATTCAGATATTTGTTTCTCTTTTTTTTAATTGCCCAGGTATTCAGACAAAATACTATGCAAAATTCTACTGGTGTAACAAAAATAAGCATGCATCTAGGAGTCAGAAAGAGTTTCTCTGAGGAAGTTTTTGCCTCATCAACAGAAATTAAAAGGTGTGCAAAAAGTCTGAACAGTCATACAGATGACCTTTTGCAGTTCCGCTTCCCACAGAATCTCTCCTCTCACTAGATGTTGCTTCATCTCATAGTGACAGGGCAAGGAAAAAAGTAAGGAACAGTTTGACCTTTCATTGTTTCAGCTCGCTGAGGTGAGCATGAGCAAGCACAGAACCATTGCCCAGAACTTTCAAAATATCTAGGCAAAGACCCAGAGACTTTGGGCCTACAGCTATAACCCTTATAAGCAGGTGTCAACTAAAAATCCCTAAAAGCAATGGTACGGACAAATACTGGGCGGCTACTGCATTTTCTACTCAATGTGGCTTCAGAATGAAAGCATTTTCTCACTCCTACTTAAATGTATTTAACAGAAATCAATGCGAATTGCACACACACCCAACACAGCATTTAATTCAAAATGCTCAATTTAAAAGGTCTGAAAGTCATAAAAATATAACAGAAAGATTTGTATTTCTTCCAAAAACAGTGGAAGAATGATTCAGCTTATTTTTTTTCTCCAATGACAAATATTTACGAGCGAACCAATTTATCCCCAAAGTGATTTCAAAATTCTGAAATATCACACTCATCTCTGATTTCATTCAGAGGCTAAAGCATTACAGAACTGAATCACATACTACATAAAAATGGTCAATGCCACAATGAAGTTGTTATTTTACTAATAATTGACAGAAATTTGTTTTGCTTCTGTCTCAGTTAATGATTATTCCAAGAACAGATTTCCATGCTTATCATGGGTACCCAAGTAAATATAGAATTCTGAGCTTTTCTCAGGTCTTTCATTTGCCTTTTAGTAAATCTAACTGAATCAGTCAATTTAAAATCTAAACCAAAACACAAATTGTGTTGGGGCTTATATTTCTGATTACTTGTAGCTAAACCCTGGGAAAAAAAAGACTAATAGATTTTCCTCAAGGCAGTAATTTTCAAAGCCGAATATATACACAACCACAGGTATAAATATTAACCTCTAATCAAGCTCCTTTTCTATTAATTCATTTGTTTTCTTCAAACCATATTGTTATTACTTATATCAAGCTAAATTACTGTAAATATCTCAAGATACATTAACAGGCCCGAATACAGACCCTAGAGTTTCTAATTTCCCATAACTTTGTAATAATCTGTTCTTTTTTTTTTTTGTATTTTGTTCACTTGGAAAAATCTATATACCAACCACCATCACACCACATAATTATTTTGCAGATTTGGAGAAGAAAATAAATAGTTTTACAGGCACTAGAGCAAATGTGACATCCAGAAGCTCTGACTAGAGAAGCTAGTATTAAAATCAGAAAGAAAAAAAAAAAAANNNNAAAGATAAAATAAAAAAAAAAAAAAAAAAAAAAAAAAAAAAAAAAAAAAAAAAGAAACCCTGAACCTACAGCAAATAAACCTGTAACGTGGTTAATTCTGTAACAGACCAGCCCACAGCAATGAAGCCTTGCTTAAGAATGCACAACAGTGGTCACAGTCTTCAAGTTAGAAACCATGACAGAAAGACTTTAACATCCATTTTAGATGTAATTTACTCACAACTGAAGCCTGCTGCATATGGGTGACATAGAAAAAAAATCCCTATTGTCAAATTCCATACAGATACCCACTTCAACCATTTATGCTTCACCATGCTCTCAGCATTCCTTCTCAGTAGGATCAGATAGAAGAACTCAGATGTCAGCAAATCCTGTGCTTGGGTACACAGTGAGCTTCACACACCAGACAGAGAGCCTAAGCTCGGACTCCAAGTTCCATTGGGAGGGTAGATATCTAGAAATACTGTGATGGGGCAGGGAGGTCTAGATCCTACAGACCAAATATAATTCTCAAACGCTCATTATATTGAATTGCACTCTAAAGGCCATACTCTAAAGCATAAAGCAATTGAGAGAAATAACATAGCTGTTTATATCAGTACTTAAATGAATCCTGTTTTCAGATTGACTGTCTTCAAATAAATCCAAACTAACAGCTGAACCAAAAATGTTATATAGAAATCTGATACGTATGTTTAACAGCAGATATTTCAATGCACATCTAGTTTTCAATTTTTAATAAACTGATTTCCACATTTTGACAAGATTTACAGCTTCCAGACTTGACAACAGAAGCATCATATTGTGGTACCATCTGGAATGGGTAAAACAATACATACTGAAAGAGAAGAGAACGACTACTAAAAACAGGGGACAGAAAAGGCAGTAGAAAAATGGCAATTGATAGATAGGCAAAATGAAGACAAGAGGTATCCCAAACAATTGGATAAGCCTATCAGTATAAAACTCGAAGCAACTTTAGTCCTCTGTTCTCAGCAGTGACCGCGACTAGCTTCCTATGTTATGATTAAACAGTGTCTCTCAGTAATTTAGGAACAATAATCCACATCTCACATTGGGCTCAGTTGTTTTGACCGGGCAAATAACATGCTGGAAGCGACACAGACACTCCCTTTGTGCCCTAAACCATTAAGAAGAGCAGGACCAGCCCTCCCTCCTCTGGAGGGTGATCTTGCCCATCAGCGTTCTTGTTGCAGGATCCTCAGATTTTTACTTTTCCTTAGGTTATTATCAACAAGTGTCCATGTTTCTCACCCTCAGTATGGTTACTTTGTTTCCTTGAATTTTTCAGAATCCCGCTTTTCCTTAATCGCAGTAGCAAAAAAACCTAGTCTCCTGAACTTGAAAAATTTTCCACCTCATCCCTAGGGATGAAGGGAGCATAACTTCTTGCCTTATGGAAACAGCCAGTTCTTCCCATAGTTCAGCAGATGGGCACATCCCTTAACAGCACAGTCTGCATATTAGTATTTTCTGCACAGTCTGCTATCGTTCATGCACTTTTTCAGTGGAGAGGCTACATAGAAAGAGGTTGATCCTCAAAGGAGAGCCTGTGTCCTTCCACAAATCATGCCCTGTTGTCCCAGAATACCGCTGTAGTCTAGAAATAGCTCAAGCGTGTCATGTTCCTATACAGTTTAGATATTATATATTCAAGTGATCCAGGCTTCCCCTTTATCTCAGAAAGAAAAGACAAATATTTAATATTTAAAGAAAAGAGGAGCTTTAGTGGAAGTGAAAAATTGTAGTATCTATTTTTCTTCTATACTATGAAGAGAAAATTACTGTGAACACACAGGAAATGCAGCCTAATAAGCAGAGGTAAGAAAGAACAAAAATAATGAAATAGCTTAAGCTTCTCTAGCTAAATGGATTGTCATGGTTTCAGCCAAATTTACCGAAACCTGAGTGACAGATGTCCCCCTCTCCCCCCTTTTGGTCAGAGAGGAGAGGAAGGAGTTAAAGAGATTCAAGAGTTTAGAACAAACTAAACTACTTTAATGAAAATATAAGTAATATAATAAAAAGGAAATTTAGGAAAAAAGGGAAAAAGGGAGTATACAGTGTACACAAAACCGTATCAAGCTCCCAGGATGACGACCACGTCACCAGCAGGCTTCAGGAAAAGTCCCAAACTGGACTCGGTGATCGACAGGAGCTGGATTCCAGATCTGAAGTCAGGAACGCTCGGATCAGGATCAAAGGCAGACGAACAGGCAGAGTCCTCCTTGGATGTCAGCCATCGAGGAAAGGGCGAAAAGGGTGAAAAAGGGGCGAAAAAAGGCGAAAAGGGGGTTGACCTCTTGATCCTTCAGCTTTTATACGGGGCATGATGCTGATGGGATGGAATACCCCTGTTGGTCCGTTCTGGGTCACCTGTCCTGTCCGCTCCTCCTTGAAGGTGGGACCCTCCAACGGGCAAATGCTGAAAATTATCTGACCTTGGTTCTTCCAGCAATAAGTCTAAACAAGGGCCTCTCTGCATACCATCCCTTGGTATAATCAGGTCTTATCACTGTGAGACGGAACAGCTCTGAACAATGTGCTGTTAATTTCAGAGTTTAGCTAGTTAGAAGAGGCCTAGCTAAGAAAGTAAAACTGTAAAACAGAAAATTGGTTCGTTTTACCTCAAACCAGGACATGGATGTGTTCAGATTCATTTGTTTAGAAATGCGCTTGCACTTGTATTTCAGTACTGGCACAAAACAATGGCAGATACAGCAAATAAGTGAAAAATTACAATGCCTATGCCTGGTTTTCTTTTACTTCTCTTTTCCCCAATCTCCCAAAATACACATACTGATAAGTTGAAGCAGCAGCAAATCCCTGCCAACTTGCCAACATTCTTCTGGTTCACTTAAGACTCCTTCTAAATGTATGTGACAAATTTCAGCTGTACTGAAGGGTAGGTAATTACAAATTCTGGAGACTAACATCTTCCCATTATGTAGAATTCAAGTGTAGATGAATAACAAGCAGAAGAGAAGTCATACATCCAATCAGCCGCCTCATACTTAAGTTGAGTAAAACACTTGAACAAACACCTCGAACCTTCTTAGCCTGCACAAGAAATTTCATTTGAATTTTGTGGTAAACTAGGGGCTAAAATTTCCTTAAAAATTGAATTTGAAGTATGTATATTTCTAACTGAAAGATGTGCAAATTCAGCATGGCAATAAAATACCAGGAGAATCATGTAGCTAGAGAAGCAGGTGGAATAGGCTCATGTTCAGCTTTCTGGGCATCTCAAATTGAGAAAAGGCTTCATAGATGGAAGATGGCAAAAGGCAAACTTAAGCATGTGCCCTGTAAATGCCTTAACAATCTGAGTTTGTAAAGAATTGCATCTTATGGATAAAGAAGAGATACATACATTCTATCAGGTTTGTGAAAAGCTTATACATGCTGGCTTGTAAAAATGTTTACGGCAATTGTGGCATAAATACTTTTATAAGGCAGAATATATTAGCTTTTCACACTTTACAGATACAGTAGCAAATCTCTCGTGTAAGTCGACACAAACAAATGTTTGAATTTAGAAGCACTCTTTTCAAAGAACTTGTAAAAGAAAAAAGGTGAAAAATAGGTATTTGACAGAGCCAACCTCTACATAACATCAAAGCCCCACAAGTAATCCTGACATTGGCTAGGTATCACTTTTTTTAAAGAGTTTTGAAAACAAATAGATTCAAGCACTACTATTTAGATTTCTGCTTTTATATTTTATGAAAAGTAAGAGAGTTTTCAGGAAATCCAGCTTTCATCTTGGCCCATGCTTTTATGGACTGTTCTACATTTACTTGTGGTGAGAAACAACAAAGCAAAACTCATAAAACAAAACCACAGAGATTCAGGCGTTCTGTGCCTGTGAGCCTGTGTTCCAACAGTCAGTGTTGAACAATTTGACTCTTCGGCTTCTCCGGCAAGAGCTTAAAAGGCTTTCACTCGTTTTAGTTGTCCTTTATTCTCTTACACAAAGGAAATTGCTGAGACACATCAAATACCAGTTTGCTACAGACACTATCATGAAACTTGCTTACTCCAACAACAGGCTTTTCCTATAAAGCACAGAGCAGAGAACCATGACATGTGGGGTGACAACTTTGATGTAGCCACAATGGGCAACGACATCTCGCTGCATAGTCCTAGCTCACATTTAGATACACATCCTGTCTGATGCAATCTACTAGCACTCTAAACCTCATTTTTACAAGGGATTAACTTTCACTGGATGGACGGAAACAGTACCTTTTTCATACATGAATCTCTCTGCTTTTCTTTTTGAGAACTTGAATTTCAAATGACTGTCTGGCTTTTTTGTTGTTTTGTTTTAAGGGAAGTTTATCTAGCATTTCAAAACTATTTTCCAGGTCTACACTTGTAGAAAATAGGGCATACGCATTATGGCCCAAAGAAACTTTCACAAAAGTTACAAACAAGGATTCATTATTTTACTTTATTCCTTTTTAGAGATATTTCCTATTACAAAGCAATGTCTGATAATAACTGCAATGTCTGACAAAATTCCATCATAACACTTTATTTAAAAGTGAATCCTTTGGTAAATACACTCTTGGCTCTAGGTGGGTTTCATACTGGTATCCGCTGAGTTTGAATTCCATGTTCCCACAGGAATGGTTACTGTCTCTTTCCTTGCTACAGCTATCACACTTTCCAGCTTGAGACAAAGACTCTTTCCATATCTTAACATTTCCCAATAAAAGCTGAGAGAAGTTGTGGATCTATACAGCTGAAGACTTGTAAGAAGAATTCAGACAAGTAATCACTATTAGGAACAGCAGCACTAACCAGTGATCCTGTCCTGGGGTACCTGAAGGAGCTAAATGGCTTCTCATGAACTCTCCCAAACCTACTTTTATAAGATCAGTGACTAACTTCATACTTTCCTATCAGCTTACAAGATGACCTGAGAACATTCTGTAATGAGTTTGGGAGTCCTAAACAATAGACCTTACATCCTGGCTTACTTGCATCAAAAGATAGGCTTCAGCCACCTCTCTAGTACCATAAACTAGCACATCCAAGAAAGACCATCTTTTGGATAAGGGCTGTCCTAGGGCAGTCTTAGAGAACCAGAAGGGAAGCAGAGGGGAAGAGGAGGAAGAATAGATCTCTGAAGGGAAAATACGAAGGAGTCATAATGGCAGGCTTGAGAATAAAGGAAAAAAACCTTCAATACTTGGAGTAGGAGTAGCAATGATATGCTGGTGAAAGGAAAAAAATATATACATATTTTGGTTTTGATTTATAAATACAATCTCCCTAAAGGGTTGTGGAAAAAAATTTGAAGATCGATGCAAACCAGTGGTGCTACAGCACTGAAGACAGAGCAAGAAACTTTACTAAAAGTCCACTGGAGAAGACCATCTGTTTAAAGATGTCAGCATGTTTCTAAGACCAAAATCTAGTAATGTAGTATAATGTCAACAACAATTTCTGACCTCATTTTGTATTTTTTGCTGACTGGGGTGGAAGGGTGTTTGTTCAAGTTAGTCAGTACAATTATAAATGTTACATTATAAATGTCTAATCTACATTATAAATGTCTTTCTCCCTCAGTAGTGAATTCAGCCTACTGATACTTGTCCTAACAGAGGAAAGTTGTGAACTTCAATCTATGAATTAGTAGAATAAACTACAATAGCACCATCAGACCTCTAAGTGCAGGCTCTCAACAAGAACCTTTAGAACTTAACCCAAATTGCCTGCCAGGATACGGAGTATGCCACAAAGTAAAAGCAGTCAGCCTCAGTTCTGGATATTAAAAGTGCTTGGTGCATCACAGCCTCAAGGCACTAGCAATAAAATAAAATATTTATTAATACACAATTTTGGTTACTTATAAACCAACTTTAGATCTTGTTTCTAGTAGTCTGGGAAGGTATAGGAAGACTACAAGCCTAATTAAAGTATACATAAGGTGTTCTACAAATCACAAGGACAGCCATACCTGAATGCATTTTAGTTTTCCATATTCAACTGTACAGTATCAATTTGCGAAACAATAACCACAGAGCTGAATTGTAAGCTAGTTATTTTAAATTGCATAAATAAAAAGATTATGAAGAACCATCATTTCTACTTCATTGTGATTTTTCTATTTCTACACCATAGCAAGTTAGCTAACTTAATTGAATTTACTAAAACAACTCTTAGACCCAAGAACACAAGAATGATGGTAGGTTCCTAGGCAATGAACACCACTTCAAAGACTGGGGGAAGATGATATTGCTGGTACAGGGCAGATAGATTATATTCACAATAAGATAAATTGATGAGCGATTCTCACCTTTCTATGAAGCCTAACTGCTTCTAAAAGGTTTTGTTTCACCTCCAAGCTCTAAAAATGGGTAGCTACCTGGGATTCTGATACTGTGTTCATATTATATTTATTTCTTGAAAAATTGCTGTTTAATCTGCCTACTTTAACTTTAGGAAGTATGTTTTTTTTTTTTCTTTTAAATAAAAAAAGTCTTTTCTCTACAGTAAAAATAAATTCTAAATACCAAACCTGTATAATAAGTTGGAACATTATTCTAAGAGATCACGATCCTTCTTTTCAGCCTCCATTTTGCATTGATCCACTCTAACAAAATCAGAGCTGGTAACATCAGGTCTGTATGGCCTGGGACAAAAGCTAATCTGGAATTAAAATGGATAATATGACTTATATAATATGAGGCCACAAAGAGGACAAAAAAGGATGCACATTTATCTGTAGTTATGAAGCTTTTGAGTATCTTGATTATCTGCTTTAAAACATCTGCTCTTCTACATCATGCAGAGGAACTAAGACAACAAACATAAAACGTACCTGTATTAGAGAGAGATCCTCAAGCTGCAACCTGAAGAGGTAGTTTCTGGGGTTAAAAGAAAACAGTAGATAAAAATTAATTGTTACTAGTGTTAAAATAAAAAGTAATTAATATAAATATATATGAATATAAATAAATATAAAAGAAAAAATAAAGCAGCAATTAAATTCTTTGTACTATCTTAGCATACAGCTCTTTGGGCTAAGGAGTAAGACAATTTCTAAACCAAATTTTCAGCTTGAAGGACTGGTTGCATATGAATAAAGTACATACTTATTCTGTGTACATGTACATCAGAGTCCAGTCTTCCTTTAGAATCAATGCTTCAGCAGATTCATGTGGCCAGTGGTAGATGTCTAAATGAGTCTAAGAGGATAAGCAGATTAAAGCTGTCCATTTCTCTCCAGAATGATGGGAACCTTACACAATTTGTTCAGCCACAGATATGTGAAGTTTGAAGCAAAGGATCTTGTTATAATGGAGTGTCTGTAAAAGCCATAGAGTTTTCACAATTCTGACTGAAGTATTTTCATACCTGGTCTAATTTCTTTGACACCTGAGGATTTTTTTTCAATGTATAGCAGGAGCTGCAAACAAACCAAGCGTATTTTTTAAAAGCTCATGTTTTAATTGCAAAGGGATTTCTCACTCATTTTTTCCTCCACAGCAGTATCACTGTACCTACTTGGTGAGAGGTGAGAACTTGGGAGAAGTTCAGGCAAACGACAAATAAGATGTGATGCAAAGACACTGCTTGATTCTTAAGTAAATGACGGGATAGGATACTCAGAAAGGTGAGTTGTGCCCCATTGACCAAAAACTACTTCCTTTGGCACATGCTGTTGCAATGTATGTGTGCTACCACAACTCCTCCCAACTTACTCTATCTAGTTAAATCTAGTGAAAGCAGCTGTCGTTACACCTGTTCTGATAAACCAGCTCTATTGTATCAGTATCTCACAGTATCAGTTCATGACCCTACTAAAAAATGAGCAAATACCACACGATCTTTGAACTGATTTCTGCACACCCTTCCCCAACTCAGATTCTCTTTCATGCTAGGTCTGCAACAGAGCTCTTCCATGCTTTATGTCCATATTCCTCCTGCCCATTTTTTTTTCATTCTTTCTTAGTTTCTTCTCACACTCCTTTTCCTTCTTTCCATTAAGTCTTTTTTTTTTTTTTTACACTACATTTTCACATATATATTATTCTTTGGTCCTCTTCTAATTTTTACCTTATTTAAAGCAATTCTGATTTTTCCAATACCACTGCACAGTGATTGTTTTATAAATAATTTTTTTGAAAGATTAATATAAATTATATCAATTTAAATTTATTCATAACAGATCTGTAACATTAACTTCTAAGATTTCAACAAGTTCACTTAAAATAACCAAAAATAATAATAGATTATTAAAAATTCAACTTCAAATACAAATATTTGTAACAGCCACAAATTATCTGCACTATTACATCCATGCAATTGGTAGAACTGTAATCTAAAATAAAATTGCCATAGAATATGATCATCATAGAATAGCTTGAATTGTAAGGAACAGTCCAACTGCCCTGCAATGAGTTGGGACATCTTCAACTAGATCTGGCTCAGAGCCTCATCCAGCCTGACTTTGAATGTTTCCAGGGAGGGGGGCATATACCGCCTCTCTGGCCAGCCTATTGCAGTGCTTCACCATCCTCATCGTAAAAAATATTTTATCTAATCTAAAGCTACTCTCTTTCAGTTTAAAATCATTACTCCTTGTCCTGTCACTACAGGCCCCAGTCCACATCTTTCTTATAAGCTTGCTTTAAGTACTGAAAGGCCTCAATAAGGTGTTCCTGGATCCTCCTCTTCTGCAGGCTGAACAATCCCAACCCTCTCAGCCTGGCCTCATCCAAGGAGAGCTCCAGCCCTCTGATCATTTTTGTCGCCACATTCTTTGAGATAATGCTAATTCTTTCCAAAGAGGCATGAGGAGCCGGGAGGGAGAGGGATGGACAGGACGACGCACTGACAGAAAAACAAATTGTGTCTAAAAAACCAAAAAAATAGTCTTTTTCAAAACACGTGTCTCAAATACAACTCCTATCATGGCCAGTTTTACTTATGGACTCCGGGGTGCAGTTACGTGAATCTATTTATTGAGTCTGGTACATACATGGTATACTTCAATTGTAGATGTGCAGGACAGGTCACTAAACTTTCCTAAGGATAATAATGCTAAAGGGAGTTACTCAAAACACAAGAAGCAGGCTACTAAGGTAAGAATTCATGAGAAAATAAAATAAAGCACAGATAAATCAGTACAAAGAAATAACTAAAATACCTATATGAGTCATGAAGAGACCTAAAGTGAGCAAACAAAGAAAACAGTACGTTGCAGGACAGTGTTTACACAAAGCTTCATCCATGAGCAAGCTGACTTCAAAGACTTTCAATGAAATGTCAAGAAGCAATGCATACAGTCTTTGTAACCCACCTACACACTCTGTTAGGACAAATAATACCTTCATAAATGCAAAATTTTCTCTTTCAGAAATAATCAGCAGGGAACATAAATATTTAGTCTGCTCCTAGCATATAAGCTTCCATCAACCATCACTGATTGTACTTCTTTTGCTCCAGATATCAAAGTTAAAGAAACCTAGAACTTTACTGCTGTAGCAAATCTCTTTTTTTGGCACTTAACAGAATCAGAACAACTGTTTTTTTTTTCCAGAGAAATTGAACCGCATCCTAAGCAGGTATAAACTGTTCCTTAACTCAAGGGTATCTGACTCACAGGAGTGGCATATAGATGCCCCATCTCGCTAATGAAAATACAGTCTCTGCTGCAGAATATGTGAGCAGACTGATCTCATGCTTCTAGTTTTTGGGTCAGTACTTAGCACAGTGTCATGTCAAAATCTATGCATACTTCACCTTGAGATGTCTCCTGAAGATGTATCTCTGATGTGGTATTTTAAAAGATTATCAATCTATTAATTTCTTTTTATGGTCTTTCATCCTTACATCACTTCATCATATTAAAAAGTAAGTTATTGTCCCAAATAGTAAAAATTCTAAATTAATAAATACATAAATACAATATTATCCTGGGAAAAAAAAAAAAAACCAAAACAAAACC
>VZRU01018973.1:291348-303856 GCA_013398155.1 Pedionomus torquatus | reverse complement strand
AAAAAAAAAAAAAAAAAAAAAAAACAAATAGAGACTGAAAGTTTTGTGGGTTTTATTTTCCTAAAAAATGAGATTTGTATCCTACACAGTAGAGCACAACACTTCTACCCACTAATATATCCACAGTGGAATAAGAACTATTGATAAATAGTTCCATTGATAACACTCCCTGTAAGTGTTAGGGAGACTAAAATGTTTACATTTATGTGATTAAGCCAAGAGCCAGAACTAATTAGTGTACATTTTTCAACTTCCTGTGGGTGCCAATAATTAGTTAAGATATTTTCAGCTTCTCAAAGCCATCAGAAAGGAAATGGAATAAGAAGAAAAACAATGTGCAAGATATAGCAAGAGCATTACAGCTTAGCAACACAGAGGTAAACTGGGCAAATGGACAGCATAGAGTGACTGTGACAACATAAATAATGCTAGAAAAAGTGGCAAACTAGTACTCAGAGAGCAATCAGAGCTATGCCTACCTAGATGTGCCTCCTTCAGTAAAACTTACTGGACTGCATTTAGCTCTACAAATACCTATTGTATTTGTTTAACATTCTAGGGCATTCATCTCTAACATGGGAGAGATGAATGCCTTAAAGACATACAAAAAAGACATACCTGAAGAAAATCTAACAAAAAAAAAAATAAAATTTCATGACACACGTAAAGCCATTAGGCTGCTCACATGATACACAAGCAGCAAGTTTTTCAGTATGTTGCTGGGATAACACCCTGAATTCTAGGGTATTTTTTGCTTTGCAGGCAAAAAAGGTGGGAAATAAAAGTGACCAAGCACACTTCTGAAGCATAAATACAGATCTCTTAGCACTTAAGCCTGTCTCTTGTCCAAATATAGTGGTAATAAAAGCAAAACAAATACAGTTTTACATGCTGGAATTTAACTGATTTGACACTGGCGGCAATTGGTAAGTTTGTTTCCATTTGGTGTTTAATGAATGAGGAAAGCAAATATGTTACATAAATCTGCAAACAGAAGGACACTGTAACGAGAAAACACAACTATCACCCTATATTCTTTTAGGCAGACAGCAGGCAACAAGCATTTTGCTTTACCTTCACAGCACTGAAAAACTTATCCAGCTGAACTATGATAACTAAAACCTGTTAATCAAGAGCCTGCTCAAACCCAACCACAAAGACTTCAATTGGTATCAGTGGGAACTGAAAGAAGCCCCACAAAAAAAGCATGCTCCAGTCCTTGATGACAATGCATTTCGATGCATTCTCCTTCCTTGATGACAATGTATTTCGATGTGTTGCAGTGAATACATTCAGTATGACTATAGATAAAAGTATAAAACTAATCTTCTGTATGCTCCTAAACAAGCCCATGCCAACAACGAATTGAAAACCCATAAAGATTCAAAAGTAGAGCATGCTGGTAATGGTTGTTAAATCCAACACCATTAAATACCTTTTCTTTGTGAAATGCAAGCAAAAAACATGAATGCAACAACAATAAATACTGTTGCATTGAACACAGACGTGAATTAGAAGAACATTAAGGTAGCAAATACAACTTAGGAAAATGTACTACAGATTAAGCTTTTGAAAAACTCCTAAAATAGCAAAACAAACCCACCCCGTCCCAAGACTCCATACGCATCTGCAATATGACTGAATCAATAAACTAGGGTTGCAGTAAACTCAAAAATTCAAGGCATGACCAGCTATGCTGCCAAATCTTGAGGAAATAACTAGTAAATGATTCCTTTCAGTGCACTTTTTTCACAAAACTATTTCACAGGAAAGAAGAAAATTTTATTCAATTTGCTGGAAGGAAAAAGATTTTAAGACTGAAAATGAAAAGTATAAGCTTTGTAAGAAACAGCTATTAAGCAAAAAGTCACAATTCCACAATCAAGAAAGGAAAGTTTTGGGTAAAAGCCAATTCCAGTTCTACACTGTAGTAAAATCAGCAATTGTAAATAAAATAAACAGGTAAAACAAAATGAAGAATAGGAAGAAAAGAGATAATCAACACAAATAAAAATAATGATGTAGAAAATTCATTTGGTTATATGAAGATATGATAGGAAAAAATATGTGAAAAAGCTAAGGATGGTTCATTGAAAATAAAAGAAACCTGATCAAAGTAGTCTAGTTGAGCAATTATGGGAAAATAGATTACAATAATTAAAAGCAAAATGGTGAATGAGTAATTTTAGGTCTCCATTATGCAAGATACAGAAGTCTCAGCAAATGAGAGTAATGAAATAAGTAGCTTCCTGATAAACACTAAATATGTGAAAACAACATATGCACAGAGAGAAATATTTTCAGACTAACCATGCTTTATCAACATTCAAAAGGGCAGAAAGGAACACTTGGGTGATCATACGCTAACCAGTAAGACACTGAGCTTGGCAAACAGAATAAAAAAAATAATATTGAGTCAATTAGGCAAGAATCCCATTATAAATTAAATTAATCCACTCAAAGGTCCTGTAAAATTTTATTTTCTTCTCTGATGGTGGCTCCAGAACTTCTATGGTGAATCCCACTAATTAAAATTTCAAGACATTAAATCAGCATAAGAAAATCAATCCTTTCTGTGGGGTTAGCAAACTGATGACTGTTACACTGCAACAAGCCTATTACCAAAGCTGGTGTAAAGGAGGAACAAATTGTGTAGTGGAACCAGGCATAAGCAGGAGATGTACAAAGCATTAGATTTTAAAAATATCTAGGAACCTGTTGACAAGGTGGGAAAGAGAAGCAGCAGAGGAAGAAACACCTGTTTTTCTGCAGTAGCAGGATGATTTCTCTTAGATTTAATTAATTTCTCTTAGATTTAACATTCAACTATACCTTAGACCAGATGAATCAGTGGAAGGACAGCCATTGATTACACTGAACCAAGTGTCAAATGAGCAATAAACCCCAGATTGATGTTCAGAGAATATAGCACTAATTCCTGGTGCCTGTATATTCTCCCAATAGGTAATGCTCAGAGCATCTCATTACCAAGAAGCTCTCAGGTTCTCCTGCTGGGAGCAGACAGCAGCAAGAAGCAAACCTGTAGTTATTTATTCCTTTATTAGAGTATCTTAAACCATTGCTAATGAATCCTTTAATTTGCCTTTCTGTTATTACGGCAAGTAGTGGTAATGGTTGAAATTAACGTTCCAAAACACACATCTAATTAAGTGAAAAGACATACTGTTACAGTCCTTCATCAGCAAAATAAGGAGTGACTGAGGCAATAAGCCACCTCAAAGCAAGTTATAATCCTCAAAGCAAGTTTAATTAACTTGCAGGAGAACATATAGGAGAAAGTCACTGTTATTAGGATGCTCTGTGTAAAAAATAATGTAAGATATGTCTATATATACATAATCCAAAAAAAAAAAAAACCATCTAATTGCTTTGAGACCCATTTCTGATAAGTAGCTATATAGTTTTAAAGTATAGCTGAACTAGCCCAACTTGAATTTTAAAAAATAAATTACCGTATAGTAAGAATGAACTCCAGCTACCCTCCTACCAGTTCATAATATCAAGCACAAGAGGCTTGGGGAGAGGAAGATTACCTTATTTTTCCTTTAAAGAAACATGTTTCTTCTAACATAATTCTTCTTGAATAAAACCATTAAGGGAAAAAAAAAAATAATTAGAAAGTCACCACCACCCCCCACCCCTCCCCCCCACAAAAAAAAAAAAGGAAAAAAAAGAATGCATTTAAAAGACTTTGTAACTTATTATTTTGGACCTCCCTACTGGGTTTGAGCCATGCTTCCAGTTGACTCCATTTTACCAAGATGACTGGAACACTTTTAACAGTTTTTGATTTATAAGAAATAGAGCTGATATGTGTTTAGTGAATTGTCAGAGAATGAAGAGAAATAAAGCCAATCCACAATATGCCAGGGTAATTCCAACACTGTTTTATCCTTTCCCTGAGCTGGTCTTTTCCCTCCTCAATTGACCTTTCCAAGTGAGACATAATGAAAATGCTGTAGGACATATGGCAAAGCACTTCCACACAGGTAAAGAAGGAAAGCTTGTTCTTGGTGAAAGCCATGATCTCCATTCTTAGTGGCACTTCAAAATACAGAAATCATTATTTCATTAGATGCTAAGTTAGTCCACTATATAGCACACAGAGAGATATTTATCTGAATATTTAATCAGGATTTATCAGAATAAAATAAATAGTCTCTCATTCCCTTGAGTTTACTGAGGGACTAATGCCCTGAGGGTAATCCTTCTCTGATGCCACTTAATTATAAAAGTAAATTCTGCCCTGCCACATGGGTTGGTTTTTTTTTTTTTTGAAGAAAACAAATGAATTCCCTGGAAGGTTTCAGATTGCAAAAGAACTCATTTATTTTTATCTGCCAGGTCATATGTGATGTTAAGAACAATGCCTGGGGCAAATTTTAAAGATACAGTTTCATGGAAAAAAGTCAATAGGGTTCATAATGTACTAACAATTGTTTTACCTCCACACTGAATTTTCTCTGTTTCTCACTAATCTATTTTCTTTTTTTTTTTTCATTTTACATAAACGTATAATATCAATTTAGCACATATATATTAAGACATTAAATCTAGACCTAATTGACATAACACTAGAAAAAACCCTGTCACATTCTTAAATGTAAAATGTAGCAGCCGTAATGAAAATCATTCTTTTTCCCTTAATTTAGCTTCACAAATTGAACCATAACCTTCACTTGTTTTCACTATGCACTCTAGGCTATTTGATCAAAGTCAGGCAAGATAAATTTCTCCTTCTGCCTTCTCTCCTGCCTGTCCCCACCTCTTCTATCCCACTCTCCCATTTCTCTACGCTACCTAAATGAATTTTTCTATACAACCAGTTTATGCCTAAACCTCAAAGGTAAGCAGGGCAACTGCAGACTTTTACTGAGATCCAAGCTAACTCATCGGTCACTGTAGAAGATATTCCTCTCCATCTGAAGCCCTTGTCATTAGTACACATACATCTCCTTTTGCACAGCAGATTGAAAGAAGACCAAACAACATTGTTTTAAAACAAAAGTATTACAAACATGCTTCAGATCCAATATATGTTATTAAACAAACCTGTTACACTGGAATGCATTAATGATTGTCAAGTGACTCTGCAACAAAGATATTCCTTACACTTGAAAGTTGTTATAGCTTCTTTTACAATTAAAATAGGTGGTGTAATTGATCCTGTACTGTACAGCAAGATTCAGCAACTAAAGCAGTCACTACTAAAATAAATAAGCCATACTGAACCAAAACCAAACTTCATTGGCATCAGCAGGCTCTCTTCCTAGCAGAGGTGGTGGAAGAGGGAAAGGGGAGGGGTACCTCCAAATCCCAGGCAATTCTGAGCACAAGGGAAATACCAGTGCCAAGGTGGATTGAATGATTAAAGGATGAAGGCATGTGTTAGATTTGGAGTAGTAACATTTATGGATCGCTGAAGATAGTGTAAGGAAACTGAAGTAAGGCTAGGAGAGCCTGAATTAATCAACTCAAGACCTATAAGAGCTCAGGACATTTTGCAGAACAAAATAAAGTAAGTACCAACCAGAGACTTCTTGTAAGGACTGGAAGACAATCTGCAGAGGAGAGGAGAGGGCAGATAAAATTGTAAAAACTTATTTTTGCACAGCAACTACAGAAAGCCCACTGACATTAGAAGACCACTTTTATTTCCCAAAGAGGACAAGTAAGACTTATCTCAGTAATACAGAATTAGTCATTATCTTCCTGGTCATTGGCTGCTATGGCAAATACTACACAATAACGTCTTTTTCATACATTGAGAGATCTCTATCTCAAAAATATTTCTGTTTTGTTCACACTGGTAAAATGTGACAAAACTCATTGTTTCTTGACAAAATTACCTATGGCCAACTTAAACTGATCTGGTTCTCTGCCAGCACTACAGTACTAGTTTATACAGCTGTTTCCTTCCACAGAGGTACCCGTTGGATTTATGAGCCATATGCTGGGCACACACTCAGCCTTTGTTTTCCTGTGCTACAACTCTAACCTTCTTCATTTGCCTTTTAGCAGTCCTTCCATACATATCTTTTTAATTTCCATTAACCTTCTTTAACCATATATATACAGAATAATACACACTACTACAGTTTAAAGCCTCCCAAGGACCTTGTTCAATAGTTCTCTGTCACTATGGGAGACACTTTTTGAGGCATCATGGGATCATATCTGTCTTTTCATGTAGCTGTGTAACATTGGGAACTCCCAATGGGAATCCAGTCTGAATCCTAGCCGGGATCTTCACTAACTTGCTTATTAAGACAAACGAGTCATGAACCTCTTTAGCAGCTGTAGAATTTCAAAAATGGAAGAGAATTGCCCTCCATGAACACCAGTGAAGGAAAATGCATTTAAGAATTTTCAATAGTTTCAAATTTTCACAATACTGTTTTGTTTGGTTTCCAAGACAGAAAAAAAATGAGGGAAGACTTCACTAAACTCCACTAAGGTGAAAAAAATCAATTATAAACTTAAGCTGAGCCAGGACACATCTCCTGGCTGGGAAAATCATCCCTCTGGTTTAGAAGAAACAAAAGCATAAACCTAGAGGTGCAAGCATCATCCTCTGTTCTTGTTCCACTGCTGGACAAGTAAATCATACTTCCCCTCAGTGTAAAGGGAGCAATGTAAGCTTATTTGTAGCTTTGTCATGTGCATAGTAGAGAAAGGAAAACCAAGTAATGATCATTTTTACAGAAGAGCAGAAACTATTAACTGTTCAGATCTTATTGAAATCATATTGCACATAGTTTTTCAGTCCTGAAGTTTCAGCACAAGAAAATAATAAAAAAAAAATTCTGTTGAAATATTCTAAGAGAGGTAACTGTGAATCAAAAGATATTTCACCAGTGAGGAGGAATCAACAGTGCACTGTCTTCACTGCCTTTATGACAGCACATTTGTGGCTTAGGACAGAAAACCAATTCTTCTAATCCCTCCTTAGATACGTGAATCCAATGAGGCAGACACACAAGAAACTTGTTCTAAATTTTTATCCACAGGCCATAGCCCAAGCTTTGTTCAGATGGCCCTGTGTGAAAGAACTACAAACAGCACATAAAAAAACCCCAAAAAACAAACCAAAACATCAGTGCAGCCAGTTGAGACTATGTAAGGCTGCAATCAGCACACATGTAAACAAGCAGAAAACTCAACATCATATTTACAGTGAACAGATTCATCATTCTACATGGTAGCAGGAACCACATGCAAAAAGGTGCATAATCAGTTAACAAACACTTGCATTTTCAGGACCACGACAATTGGTTGCTAGTTTCTGAATGTATGACTCCACGACACACAGTGACTTTCACCATGTAGTCTGGCACAAAGCTTTAAAAAGAGAAAAATGTGTACTGGAAAGGACATAATAATATCAATAATTATGTACCCACTGGCAAGTGCAGTCATTCTGAAGGGAAGTTTGCATGGCCAAGCACATTGGCGCTTTGAAAAAACTTTGAATTTAGAATGGAAATACAGAACAAGGAAAGGAAAAATCCAATAAATTCTATGAACAAATAACAGCCAAGTATACTGTACTGTGAAAAACAAAAATTTATTTCTGTTGTGATTTTAAAAATACTGAATATTTTTAATTTTGTAATTTTAGGCAGAACAAGTGATATGTAGCTCTTAAACAGCATTAACTTATAGAGAAGCCAAATGAATCCTATTGGTTTAACTGCATTGGGTCTTTTGCAAAAGGCAGAATTGGGCAGCTGGCATTTTTTTGTAGTCACTGGCTATTCAATAAAATCATCCAATGCTTATCCTATAGCAATTTAAAGGACTTGATCAAAAGCACAAGTTTAAACACGCATATTCTTTGCTGAGATTTGGAGCCCAGATAAACAGTATGAAAAAAAAAGAGAGGAGGGGAAAAAATGTTTTTTCATTGATTATTGAGATCTATACAGCATGCATTGACCCAATACAAAATTCCACAGGATTGAGGAGAGGCTCAGACATCTCTGACTTTCTCTGGCTGTATTTACAAAACAGTGTCAGTTGACAGCCTCATGCTTCATTTCATTTGGCATCTTACAGAATAGAAAAATCAACGTAGATACACAGGATATCCCACTTTATGTGGTCCAAACCACACATGTACCTCCACACTTAAAAGTTTTGCCCTGTGACTAAACAACTCCTACTGGCACATGGAAAAAAAAATTCTTCAGTATATTCTACAACTCTCTATTCTGAACATAACTTTCGACTAAGAAAATAAATTGGGAAACAGAAGTTTATTCCAATGCTAAATCTAACAGAAAAATTAAGTGACTAGAACTTCATGAATTCAAGAGTAAAATATATTCAGAAGGCAGATTTAACTAGTAAGCTAGATGGTTAATTTTTCTTGCCAGCCAAAATGTTTTACTCCATATGCTAAGAGAACAAAAAAATGGTGTTCAAGGACTGTCACTGCTTCAATGTTGACACCTAAGACAGTGTTACTGTTGATCACAGCTTGCAAAGTACCATCCTACTGTGCAAAAATTATGATCATCACTGACTTTATCACTAACTCTGCAGTCTTTA
Organism: Pedionomus torquatus; assembly: GCA_013398155.1. Classification (NCBI taxonomy): domain Eukaryota; kingdom Metazoa; phylum Chordata; class Aves; order Charadriiformes; family Pedionomidae; genus Pedionomus; species Pedionomus torquatus. Next base: position 295,282 of record VZRU01018973.1, on the reverse strand, counting down.
ACAGATCGTTCTTGGCATTGTCCTGAATAATTATTAGAATCACCTAAGCACAAAGAGTCCTACTGTGTAGCCAAATTTGGGATCATCATAAGTTTTATGCTATGGTAACTTTTGTCACATTGTCATACAGCATCTGCCTGTTCTACTCTATGCATCTGAAATCTGAGAGTACTCCAGGACAGTCCTCTTAAAGATGAGAATAGTGTAAACTAATGGATCCCTGATACCAGGCAATCCATCTTTTAACTTTGATGAGGAGTAAGAGAAATAAACGCACATATGTTCAGTTTAGTGGGTCTGAAAGGCGGGGGAGTCGCATGAGAGCAAGACAATGTTAGAATTTGGCTCAATATTACTTATCAACAAAGAACAAAATCTAGTCTGATGCAAAATGGAAAGAAAACAGATTTCTCACCTGGCTCCTGCAATAAGCTCTTTTTGTCCTGGGTCAAACGTTAACTGTGAGAAGTCCACAGCATCTTCTGCTCTGAACACATGTAACCAAGGGGCAATTTCTAAAAGCAATCAAAAAATACAACTGTTACTGTAAATGTCCTAGTTGTACTACATCAGGCAGCCAACATTACATTTGCAGACACTGTGGGGCTACAAGTTTTAGTATAGTCCTCTAAGGAAACATAGGAGACTTTTACCACCATACCACATAATTTACACTACAGGCCTGTAAAATATATAGAGCAGTTACCCAATACATGCTTAAATGAAGTATTCAAATTTTGGTCTTATTTATAAGCCAGATGTGGTTTTCCTCCTTAAGTAAAGCAGAAGACACCACAGTACAACTGCAACTCACTGGTATATACTCAAGTGAAGTGCAATTAGTTTTGCATGCATCAGAAGCGACTGAACACTAGGAAATTTTTTCACTTTGTTCTTTAAAAAAGGACAGATCGGGTGGAAAACAATGAAAAAACCAAGTAAATTTCACTTTTCATCATTTTCACAACAAAAAGGTCGAGACACAAGGGATGAAAAAGCAAAAATGATTGACATTCACATGAGCTTCTGGGGTTTTTAACACGCCTTTCTCCGACCAATTTAATGCTACATAAACCATGGCAGACAAGTGGGCGAGTTGCTGAAAATCAGCGATGTGCATTACTTTTATTCAGAATAAGAATCTATTTCTCTTTTAAAGTCAAACACAGATAAATAACTGCACACCAAATATTTAAATATTTGCATAATTACTAGTTATTTTTGCCTTCATATCACTAGGTGGATGAACACAGTGACTTTTTTTTTCTTTTTTATACAGACACACAGAATACATACAATTGTTATAACAACATGAATGGTTCTTTAAAAAAAAAGTGCAGTTGTACAAAAGCCTCATCCTCTAGAGTTTCTCTCCCAATTCTCAGGTCATTTTGCTTTTTTTTTTTTTTTTAGTGTAGTCACAAGGCTAGAAGTCACAAGGTCACAAGTCTGGAACGTATGTGAAAGATGAAGAGGGCTATGACACAACAGGCTGTGGAGCTGTCTATTTAAAAACTGTAGATGTGAACCACTCAATAAACAGACCAAAAGGTGAGCACATGGTCGTCACTATTTAGAATACTGAGTCAACACCAACCTCCTGGTGCTGCGGCAGTGTAATTTTTTATACTTGTATCACCAGCTGCAGTTCAGGTTGCCAAAACCCATTCTAAGTTCTTTTCTTTGCTCATGAGCATATTTTCCCTTTTGCAAATGTCTGAGTTGAAGTAATCCATGTCTGGTCCCTGTTTCAAGATGATTTGTTCCTAATTTAAATATTAAAGTTTTAGCACAAGTAGGTCATCCATTCCTAAGGAGAGGGCCCATGAGAAAAACACTATCCTGTGTCAAAATGTGTTCAGCCACTGCAGAGAACCATTAAGTGTACTGTACAGAAACTGAGGCATCATATACTTGGAAAAAACAGATGGAACTGTGCAGTAGAATCACTAGGGTGTCAGAAAACTAACTTTTGCATTTTTAATGACAGCCTGTAGGCATTTGGGCAATTTCAGACCCATAATGCCAGTTTGTAAACGTTCTGCAGAACTTGTAGAGAACTCATGGTTGATTCCATCTGCACTGGATAGGTTCTCAAATTGGGGTCTGAATACTCAGCGGGAGAGGAAACAGGGCCAGATACTAGATAACTATGATTACAGCTGCCATCAGCTACTACTACAGGATCTGTGCATAGAACCTAGCAGGATTCATTAGGAGGAAAAGATATACACACATATATATATATGGTGTGGGCCTGTGTTGCTTTATACATACTTACTTATCTATTTAAAATTTTTATATATAAGGCTACACAGGCATGCCCAAAAGAGGCACTTCTTAATTCTTTTGTACTTGATTTTGCAACCTTAACTTTTCAGATATGCATTTTTTATGAAACAATCAACTATATAGTTCTAAAAAGTTGAGAAATTAGGTAGGACATAAAGATGTAAGTCTTGAAGACTCTCACTTACTGGAGAAATAGACAAAAAAAAAAAAAAAGAAAGCTAAATAAAATTTTGTTTATACCTTATCAGTCAAAACATCTAAAATCTCCATAAATTCTCTCAGACATTTCCCACATGGACACAGAACACGTACATGGTCGTCACAGAAGAAATACACACACACACATACACGCTCCCGATCAGAAACAGCTCTCGGTTCTGAGAGATGTTGGGAGGTTGCTTTTTCTTGTATTAAGCACTGTGACTGGCATAGTAATGAATGTAAAACCATTTCATAAAGTAGCAGAAATTCAGTCAAAATCATAATACTGATGAATAACCAATAAAACCATCGAACAAATACCCTATGGAAAAAATCAGGGTGTTGAAGACAGAATATAGTACCTAGGCCGGGAGTACAACCAAGCCTGTGAGCAGAGGTTGCAAGACACGCTGGAAGGACAACCCAGGACATGGCTTTAGTCCCTTAAATGCTATGTTCCCCTTCCATGTGGTTGCACAAGGCGCAGGAAGTGCTGCTTCACACACAACAGGGAATTTGCACTCTTGGAGATGGCAGCCATGGCTGCTTGGGCTCTCTCTGCCTACACTTGTGCCCAGAGGTTTCTGTCTCTCAGGTACAATCTTGCAGAATCACACACAAGTCTACTCCTAAACTGCCAAAGCACAATGTGGGCTATCAATGTACTAATATTCAAATTTGTATTGCTGTGTGCAAAAAACATGTAGAGCTGAAAACGCCACTGGCTCAGTAGCAAACCTGCACACAGGCAAAGCCAGACCTGCTGTGGAAACAGTGGTCTGTGAAACAGAGACAAGACAAGCAGTTGAGAATGGGATTAACTCAGCTCCATATTGGTACATCAATGAGACTCTTGGTCTCCTGTAAAATAAGGAAAGCAGTTGCCGCCAACATCATGGGGAGGACATGGATATTTCAATAGACAGAGATATTCTGGTGCCAGAAGACTACAGAAAAGACTGAGATTCAAGGACAGAATTCTCTTCCACTTATCTTGCTGTCTCAGGAAGGGACAATAAAGCTTCAAGGTACAGCAAGCAGGTGATTGAGACCATTTCCAGGTTTGCAGCAAGAGGGCAGGGGCCAAGCAGGGTAAGGAAAGCCCAGGCTAGAGAAATAGCAGAGAATGAAGACTCACTAAGACATCTTTCTGAAATCTGATTCCCCTTTGTCCCTCCAAAATATAAATTATTTTATCCTGTCTTTGTTGCAGTCAGCAGTGTTCTTGCTTGAGGGAGTAAGGTCAGGAAGAGCAAACGGCAGCTAGAGCTGGGTTTTTTTTCGTGCAAACAGTCTGAAATTGTATCTATCTCGTGTGTCACTGTGGCATCACGCATCACACTGGAGTAAACCTTTATGGGATAAAGCTACAACTTTATGATGCTTCTGTAAATGAAAATAAACAAAACAACAAGAACCACCAAAAAAACACCAAACAGAA
>VZRU01018973.1:275355-291186 GCA_013398155.1 Pedionomus torquatus | reverse complement strand
ACAGAAAAAGACAAACAAAATCCATGTAAACGTAAAAAATTATTGGTGAAATTCTGCTTTAAGCTACACTACAGAAAATTTATGTAAATAAATCAACAGAATAATTTCTCTAAACGGCAAAATATAGTTTAGTTCCACCCCAAACCAGGACCAAGAGCTTTCAATTCTGTTACAAGTTATCTCCTCAGAGTCAAAAATGCATAGTAAGACATTAAAGGTCTAGAAATTGTTTTCTTTGGATTGTAATTCACATAAAGTAGCAAGCAATGATAATTTAACTTCATTAAAGGTTTTCACGTAGAGTAACCATGACAAGCTTTACAAGATAGCACAACTACAGATTTTCTATACTACAACAGTATCATAAATGAATGTGTAAATTAGTTAAGCTGGCCTGCTGACATGTCACCTAGTCTTACTGTCTGCTGATCACAGGTGACAAACAGAAACATCCCTCCCCTTTCCAGTTCTAACCCTCCCCTTCCTGATATACCCCTCCCATTCTTCCAACCTCAGTTCATGTGCAGTGCAGTAAAATACTTTGCCCTTTGGTGACTCTACTTACTCCTGATACTGAAAATACTTAGACATACCTTCAACCTGGGTTCCTACCAGCCCACCCACCCCTTTAAAATTAAGTATGTATAAGTATGCATTAAGTAAGCTGCAGAACTTACGCATAGTTCTGCAAAAATCAGTTTCAGACTTAAAGCTGTCCATGGAAAGTTTTATCATGGTATACACACAGTCATGACAACAGCTGGTCTCTAATATACTCCGGCTCCTTTCACTACATTCAAGACATACTTACCCTTAGCAAAAAAAAAGATTATTTTTTTTTTAATTGCTATTACAGGACTGAAATCAGCAAGCCTCATCACTTGAAAGCACTAATGAAAGAAAATGTACATTTTCTCATGGCACTAAAAGATAGACATTGAAAAACCTGGATTCTGAGAAAGCTACAGCTCTCTTTGACATGCTGTGAATCACATACTGTGGGTTTTTCCAGGGGATTCTGGTTTGTTTTATTTTTTTTTAATACCTTAGATTTAAAAGGAAAAAAATTTGCCACGGCTCATAAACCTATGGCAAAGCAAACGGACCAAAGTCCCCGTATCTGTTAGAAAAGGTCAAGGGAGTCTCTTAAAGAGCTTTAAAGACATGGGAGGTAAACAATCAAAGCTGGGCTGGAGGACATTAGATACTCATACAAAGAAAAAGAAAGTCCAGAAATCTGTCTTGGTTTTATTTTAAGTTTAGTATTTGGCCAACAGGCCAGAGCTTGTTTAGTTTACATTGTCCAAAGACTTGCCAGGGGTTGAGCTCTACCAGTTCTTTGAAAATGACACAACAATGTTCTCTCTAACCTAAGTTTCATTAGTCAGCTCTTCAAAGTAGAGCTACAACAGTAAAATAAACTGAAAAATTACTAACAAGGATAGAGTAGTGTTTAGAAAGGAATTCAGAAGTGGTCTTTAATGGTAAATAATGAAGTTAAAAATTAACATAGATATTAAAAGTTTCAGTAGTGCTTATAGTGTATGTGTGTGACACCTCATGCCGTGCTGTCCATTTTGAAAACAGCGAGCACAAAGCTAAGCATATCTATAGAAACACCTTCTTAAAGAAATTTTGTTAGCAAAATAATAATAGGAATAGGAAATAATAATACTACAATTGAAAACTACCAGATTTGCAATATTAACAGAAGTCTGGGTGGCATCAGTACAAGAAATTCACTAATCTTATCATAAGAAAATTAAAATATACTACTGCATATTAAAGATTTTATAATTAAATGTATCTAATCTAAGGATGATACAAGAATCCCCATCTTCCTGAACCTGTATAATGATTGCAGTCTGAGATCTCTTCCTGTGATACTCATGTTACTATCCTCTTCTAAGGCAACACAAGTCAGAAGTTCCTGCAGCAATGTGCCACATTGACTCTAGTACATCACCCCTGCTGCCCTTGTGCCAGCCACATTAACCCCAGGGGAATCTATTAAAGCAAGCATCACAGCTGGCAAGACACCAACCACCTGTTCACACATTCAACACACCCTGTTTCAGGACTTATTTGCAGCATTCTCTCCTTGAAGACACAGTTAGGTATACTTCTAAACACTCTGCTGTGATGCTTCAGGACTCCATTTGTCCCCAACCATTTTAAAAAGAGGACTGAGAAAACCATGATTTTCTTCAATAATTTCTATGCATCATCAGTATCAATTCAGTGTAATTGTTGAGTCCTCATTTTAAAATTTCTATTACAATATAAATATATTCATGATTATAATAAATTCAGTCAGAACAGCTTTAGGAAAAGAAGCACTACCCTGTGTTGGAAAAAAAAAAAGAAAAAAGAGAAGAAAAACAGCATGCCAGAGCCTGTTGCATCTTTTATGATTCACTTTTGTTTAAACTTTTTTTCTTTAAATTTCCAATCACAAGTCTTTTCTAGTTCATTCAGTGTATTCTCTCCATGTATTAAACACACCCTTGCTGATAAGTCATGGACTCACTGCAGATGAAAGGAAAAAAGGCACCACAGTTCAAGCAAACAAAGGAAATAAGTGCAAATACTATTACACTGGTTCCAACAACAACAACAACAAAAAGACTACATCATGACAGTTCAGACAAAGAATGGCTGTGCTACTTCTGAAACCAACCACAATTCATCTCTGCTTATCTGAAAGACGTTGAGGCTTACTCTGTCACCAACAATTTGTTTTTCTAGAACTTATTCAAGGCATGTGTTGCTCAGCATTCATGCACAATGACTTCATGTTTTAAATAATTTTGAGCAATAAGGTTTACAAAAATAAATCAGAAATAAATAACAGCAACAACACAGTTATAGTTACAAACATGTAAACATCAATCTAAGTTATCATATACAGTTTGGGTTTTTTCCCTCAGGTGAGCTTCTGAAAACTCTGATGCAAACAGATTTCTAGCTCAGGCACCAGGGTTTGTCCAGTTGTCATTACAGTGGAGAGAAACCCATGCCACACCTGAACAAACTACCTCCTGCACTCCTCAGGCTGCAGTGTAGGGAAGTTCCACCGCTACTATGGTGGCTCTATTTCTGGCACATAGTGTTTAAATCCAAACAAATGCAAGTTATTCTTTACGTATTTGTAAAGTCATTCCTTACATATTTGTACTTACTTTGGACCAAATTATTCCTCTGTGCTAGTCTAGCACTGTTGCAAAACAGGCCAGAATGGGCTTTCCCAATGGGTATATTCCTGTTGGATGCATTAACCATGAAATCATTAAAAGTGCTGTTTCTTTTGGGAAAGACAAGCAAAGACAAGCAAAAAAACTTATTTAACAAATATAGTAAGCATAGCAAATAATTATCCACTTCTCTTACAGAAAAAACTCATTCTACGAGGTAGAATTACACCAGCAAAAACAACATGCTAATTATATTCATCTCAAAAGCCGAGCATGAACATCTGCCCTAATACTTGCTATTCCTTCATAAGGCCCATGGTAGAATCTAAACACTTTGAAGACAGAATCTCAGAGCAAAGCAGAAAAGACCTGCCCATTACAGGCTGCTTTTCCAAAACCTGTCATTCCAGACAGATGCTTTCTGTATGCAAGGGTATGTTGGCAGATCTGCTTCCAGGACCATATACCTCCTGAGCATTATAATCCTGACTGTTTAGGAAGCTCATCTTGCAGAACTGGATCACTAAGTTGACTGTGCCTTGCCCATGCTGTAGAGCTCAATACCACAGCAGGTTTAGGGAAAGGCCCACATGGAGATGCCATAGAACGTCTATTGCCTAGGCTGAGCATACAGATTCCCTGTAGGATGCAAAGCCAGGAGCACTCAATATAGTTAGAGCCACTGGCCAACACTCTGGGCATTTGTTAATTCTTTCTATGTGGCTTTGAATGCTGTCCCTTCTTTAGCAGGCATTTCAGAGGCAGAGAAACTGATTATTAATGCTTCTTATGATAGTAGAGCTTAAAGGTAGTAGCAGCATCACATTTTATTCCCAGGTTGAGGAGCAAGAAAATATCTAAGTAATCTGACCCTAAAATGCCAAGTATATATATATTTAAAAAAAATAAATAAATATATATATATATACACACACACACACACCCCACCAGGACGATTCAGAGGACAGGAAGGGGCATTTCTGTAATTTTTAGTATACCAGAAAGACAAACTACTGCATTGGTAACTTTAATGAAATGGACAAACAAGAAAAAAGCAACTCTCTAACACTTAAACCTTACAGAAAGAGACAAATCTGTTCTAAAAAAAAAATAAAATAAAAAAAAATAAATGCCAAGTCAATCCTAGACCAATGCTTCAGTGAAATTATTGGTTCACCTGTTACTGAGATTACAACATAGTTGGCATGTCCCATTCTTTCATACACATGGTACAAACATCCAGATGTTAAGGCTAAGTAGTGTCACGGATGTAACAGATCTAATGGTCTTTGTTACCAGAAGGCTCTAATAATCTAAATGTAGTACACCAGCAGCAGACTGGATGCAACATATGCAAAGAAAGGTACTAGTTCAACAACAAAAAGATGGCATTAGTCGACACTATTTCATGCTTCACTGTAAAATCAAAGGATTAGGATAGACAGGTCTGTTACAATACCTTGTGATACATTTTAAGGACAAGACATCACATGTAGCTTCACAGAACCCATTTATACTAGGGCTGTGTACACCACTGACTTTAGTAATAGAATTAAGAATATGTGGACATCATAACTGGGAAAAAAGAGAATATTTATTTATAGTCATTTATATGTCTTATCTTTATTAAAGTTGAAATTTAAAGTATTTCTTATAAAAATTAAGATTTTCTTTGTCTACATAATACATTGAAAAATATAAATATTCTGGTAATTAGATAGCAATTAGATAGTAAGAAGTTTCTAAATATGGATCCAGGAAGCTATAAGAAATTAAAACACCATGTCTTCCTTCCAAGGAAAAAAAGGAAAGCAATTGTTTAGGCAGGGTTAGCTAATGCAATCCAATCCACTATAAAAGAAAAGATGGAGTTACAACTTTGCCAAGCATGATTAAATCAGCAACCACAAACTAAAAGATTCCTCTTTTAAGTCTTACCACACTACATTTGGAAACATGAAAAGGTGTCAGATCTCCATCTGCAGTTCAGAGCTCAGTTTTGCTTATGGGGGAAGGGGATAAACAACAAAAAGACAAAAACCAACCTCAAAACTACAGTTCCCTTTCAAGGCCCAGTACCCTGGAGGTCTCTTTAGATCACAAACAAGGCAGCTGCCTACCTTTTACTATCCAACACAACACAGTCATGAAGCTTGCCTTTCCTTACAAAGAGAACTGAAGATGCCAAGAAATAAATAAGCTTCTAGTCTTATCTAGAAGCAATGCCAGCTCCTCAAGCTCCTCTCCACTTTAAATCATCTGCAATAAAACAAACCCTAAGATCATAATCCTCTTGACATTTTCCAGAAAGTTCACCACCTGTTTATCGGGCCTTCATTTATTTTTTAAACTATTATAGCTTCAGAACAATTTTGGAAGTAATGAGGCAAGTCTTTAAGTAGTTTATTTATTATTAATGGGAAAAACAGAAAACAAAGCATATTTAAAGTGTATGTTTCTTGACTTTAAACGAGTGAACTTAAGTTTTTTCTTAAGCCTACTGTAAACTTACTTTCTTCTACCCAACTCTTCCCATCTTTCACTGGTCTGTCATTAGGGACAAAGTCACTGCCTTGGCGAGTTGTGGATTGCTCTCCAGGCAGGGCAAGCATAGTCACAACAACTGCCCTGCCCTGCTTTTAGAAACCACTCTCACCTCCAAAGTCTCAAGGTCTAAAATCCAGCCTGCATTCCTGTTTCCTTTGTCCTGCCAGAGCTTCCCCAGCAAGATGTACACTTTTCTGCATTCTTATGTGTGTGCATGTGTCTATTACTGGGATAATTAAGGGGAATTTGGGTTCTGACTGTCTGTGCCCTAAGGAAAGAAACAGTAACATCTGCTGCAATGACTACTTATTCCTCATTTTCTGAACAAGGGTTTTGAACTGTTTACGCTGCATTGTTCAAACACACATTGCATACAAATATAAGAAGGTGTAAGGGGAAAAAAGATTGAACCCCTACATAGATGAAAGAGGTTTCAGAGCTACAAGCACAGTTTTTATATACTCAGAATCACTTGTGAGTTCTACAGAAATTACGGAGCGACAAGGTATAACCAATGGTATACAATTACAGCTCCTTTGAGTTTTCTTCCTCTCATACACAGAAACAGCATGAAACTAGAGTCCCAGACTGTTCCAAAGAAAAAACAATAAAATCTACTTTGCAAAGTTACCCTGGCCAGCTGGAAGAGACCTCATTAACCATAACCTTCCCACTTTTAAGGAAATGAACTCTTGACTCAAACATGGCGTACCTGATGTTGTAATATTTTTAAATTACACAGTATTGGTCATTTGAGGATAGCATTGTATTTAAAAATAACTAAGTATGATTAACAACAGTTTAAGTTGCCAGGAACTGTGCTTAAAATTTTTCAATTGCCTGATCTTCTGCACCATTATTTTGAACAACAAAGTGACTGTCAAGTAAGCCCAGAGTTCAAACTGAATTTCCAAATCCCAGTCTGCTTTAAAGCGAAAGGCCTACCAATCTTTACTAATTGTTCAAATTAGGAACCATGAAAGTATCATGCCAGCAGACTACCAAGAAGAAACAAATTAAAATTAAGGAAAAAGACGGAAAGAGTCAAAACTGAATCATCTGAGTTTTGGGCACTCATTTTTCCCTCGTGATGCATTTAAATGCAATACAGACTCATGTTTGTCTACTCACAGATTGTACTCAATTGTCATTCTTACTCCATTTTGTTGTCATATACATCTGTTCTCATTATTTTGTAATGGAATATTCGTAAGTATCAGACTGAATGACATCACCTTGACATAAACTCTAGCCCACTGCTGTAAAAACACAGTAGGGATTGCAACCTGCTCTCTGTTTTGATTCTCCACTGTCTCAGCTGTGGGAAACTGCCGTCCTCATACTAATCATTAAACTTTGTCTTCTTGAAGCTGTCAGAAACAGATTTAGCAACCTGGCTCTTCTTGAATTGTATGCACCTGGCTGTAAAACAGATAGGAGCTCAGGGGCAGTGGATGTTTAGTGGAGAAAACAAACATAACAAAGAATTTCCAGAGGAGGGCACCTGGAGAACATCAAGACAGATTTCAGGTGTCATGCTTGTAAGGGCAATGAAGAAGTTGTCTCCATTGCATTTCACAGCTAGGACGAGTCTTCTGAATATCAGTGAATAGCTTAACATGTATTAGAAGAAGGAACTTAGACAGGAAGCAAAAAGATCTGAGGGATCCCTGGATGTTACTAAAGCCAATTTACTCTAGAAGGCTACATGTGATGGAATGGTTTACAGGTTGTATCACTTCAACTCAAGATTCTTATGAATAAACACACACACATATTCAGACAAAGGAGGCAGCATCCAGGTCAGAAAGACACAAACTGCACAGCTGAAAAAAAAAACCACATCAAAACCAAACCAAATAGTTTTAAAATTAAAGGTGACCAGAAGCTTGTAATCAAATTAGAAGCAAACTAAAGTAGAGATGAGATGAGATGATGTTCAGGTAAGGAGGCACAAGAAGGTATACAACATAAAAACACAGGCAATACAGTGGTAATGAAAGGTGCTGAAGCAAAGATCAGAGAGTTTAAAAAAAAAATTCAGGGAACGTTCTTTACCAAGAGCACTATAGGGAGAAAACAGTAAGGTTAAATTCACATGCTTTAAGTGAAAGAGAAGCCTAGGGGACACCATAGGTATGGAAAGACTATGTTATATAAGATTTAGATAGAGGACACAGAGGGGAAGACCAGAACATGATGGGAACACACCAAGAAAAAGGTAAAGGGGAAGAGAAAACCTTAGGGAAACACAAGGATTATCATTGTGCACCACACTTACATTCCTTCTGCTTTAATATCCTGTTTGCATCAGCTGCCAGCTTAAGACAACCCAAGGAAAAGGTATAAGCAGCCTGCTGTAGACAGCAGCGGTATTATCAATCAAATCTTAATATTATGCCTCAATTCAATCTCTAAAAATGAGGAATGGTCTAAATCCAAAATATATAATTTAAGAGCAGAAAAAGAGGGTGACAGAATACAGAAAGTTAATCAATGCAGAAGTTCTAAATAAAAATAAAAAAGTTTTAAGAAGGGTGTGAGAATTCTGATAAGGAAGAAAAAACCACCAGGAAATCAGGGGGTGGATGAGGAGGATGAAGGAGGATGAACCAAGCCAGACTTTCACCCTATTTACAGTATAAATAACCTTGCAGGTCAGCGGGTCCACACTTGAAGGCAGGGACTTACTCAGTCAGACAAAGCAGAGATGAACTTGCTACTATAATAAGGACTTTTTCTCAGCTGTGAAAATTATGCCTTGAAGTTCAGTTGTGTTTTGATATGTGGAATTACTACTTGCTGCATCTGCCCTTCCCAATACCAATGAAAGATTTATTTTGCCCTAGGGAGGTTCTGCCAGTGAAAAACGAGTAACTTCACACTTCAACCGGCAGAGAGGCCTCACGGCTTTTCCCAGGAAGCACAGCTCCCCCTTCCAGAGACACAGAGGGATGGACTGACTGACTGCATAACACAATTTACATCCTTAGTTGTGCCCTCTCTTCAGAGGGGCTTAACCTTTCACTTTTTAACACTTACATGCTGGCCTTGGCAATCAACCACAGAATTCATTTTGAAGGAAATGTTGTATCGTTATGGGAAACCAGTATTTGGTCTCAACATGGAGTTCTGGAAAAAATCTATTTTTTTTACATGTATTGTAGGGAAAAAAAACATAAAGCCCACTGCCTATAGACAGTTCTAATAATGCCATGTTATTTTTGTGAGAAATATCTATGTTTCATTTAGCAAAACCTTGTTTCTAGAACTGAGCATCTTCCAATGACAGTCTTATTTACATTGGCATATAAATATCCTAAACTTCTTCATTTACATTGTTTTAGCATAATGTAATTTCTTGATTCTATCAATTTTGCCCAAGACTATAGCTCTTAAAATATTTTCAGGTCTGAACATATTTCATGCAAAAAATACAAAACCCAACAAAACAAGTCATATTGTAACACAACAGATGGACATACAGGGTAAAGCCTGACACTAATCTTGGTAAGAGCTTTGAGCCAGGACTTCAAAGCAGAACATGCTCCCCACCCCTTCCATTTCCCCACTGCAAAACCAAAAAGATGCCCCCAGGCCAAAAAAAAAAAAAANAAGCAAGAAAAAGACAAGGAAAAACTACAACCCCATAAACAACAGAATAGCACTTCTCTTTGTAGAGAAGTTTTTTCTAAAGGACGCTGTCAAATTCCAGGTATTTGTCATTATTAACAACTACTTTAACCAATTTACTGCTGTAGAACTAGTTGTGAAATGGTGAGCTCCTAATTCTCAGAAATGGTAGAGAGGAACTGCATTTCTTTGTCCAGAAAGCCTTCAGAACAAAACCTGAAGGGAGCACTGTAAGTGGAAAAACAAGCTTATGACAAGTCAAAGTGTGGTCTCACTGGAATGTGAAAAATTGCCATATTAACAAGGAAATATCTACCACATTCAAACAAAATCAGCTGCTATTCCCTGTCCTATAGTCTTTTCAATAGCAAATTGAAAGGAAGGCAGGAAAGAAAGCACATGAAAAAAAAATCACTTTGAAGAAACACTGACAGCACTTCTCTACTTTTACCCATTCTGTCAAATAAACACAAGGTATCTGTGAAAGTTTCTTCAATAAACTGAGGGGGAAAAGGGAAAAATTTCCTCCATGCGTCTAAGATTCCTAGAAATTGTAAAGTTCCAGCCGAGGCCTAAGGGTGGGCCAAGGTTTCCCCAGATCTCTCAGCCGATGCAACAGCCAGCAGAAGGTGACATTCAGACTGGCAGGAAGGGCAGCAGGTGCCACCAAGCGAGTGCGAGACAGGCTCTATAGATGCTGCAGAAAACCTGGAAGGGAAGACTACTGGAAGAAGCCTTTCCAGAAATATGTTCACTACCAAGTATGAAAATAGAGGTGCCCAGAATCTGAAGGCCAGTAACTGCAACTGTCACCATCTTTCATAAAATAGGAGTCTAGGTTACTTCAGGAGAAGTAACTGAGAACAACTAAATTAAGGATGTTTCCTGTGAAACCTCAAGCTGTGCTGCTGCCGCTGTTGTAAGGGGCCAGGCAGGCCTCTCCCACAGGGAGACCCACTCCACACCATATGACTGCGTCCTTCTGGGTGCAGCCACCACCTCTATGAAGAGCTGGGCACAAATGGATGACACCAAGGCAACTTAAAAAGGGATGACTCTCAGTTCCTTAGTCATGCAATGCTAGCTAACCACAGACATGCTTTTCCTCTTCAGTCAACACCTGTCAGCTTTGGACGTGTTGCAATGCAGACCCTGAAGAGGGAGAAGCAACAAATTCTCATGAACCCAGTGTGGAGACTACGCATATAGAATTTAAAACTTCAGCAAAATATAATTTACACCATGCCAGATGATTTAGAAACAATAGATACGCTTTTCATTAGTGCCATTTCCAAGGGGTAGATCGGTAAAATATTCAGAGTGACAAGTGTCAGTACAAGGGTCAGAGTATACCTTAAACATCTTATAAATTAAAATACTGTCTGGTGGAAAAGTAGTAAAACAGAGGGAGAAAAATCAAAGCAATATTGTGTCTCCTCTTTTCTTTAAGCACATAACTGCTAGGAGATGACAGAGCTTCAGCTGCCTAGAAGCTCCATTTCTTGCTTTCCGATCTGTTTCTTTAACATATTCTAGTTTGGATGATTTACAAACTTTCATTAAGAATTCCCATCTCCATTAGAACTACATCTCTTTTGAAGAAGGGAAATAAGAACAAAAAAACAGATTTTAATTCCATCTGCCTGCTGCATAGAGCTAGTGGAATGTGGCAGGAGCCTCTCACTCATTCTGCTGCTTCGCTAATAGTGGGGAAATTTGACATGCTCCAAACTTCCACATTAGGGCAACAGGGAAGAAATCAGCCATGGAAAGCCTATGGAAAGGTTCATAGGACATGTCTGTGCAGCTCACTAGCCATTACAGCCACTGCTAATTGTCAATTATCAGATACTTATTAAAATTATTAACATTCTATGATGGTCCAGCACTTGTCTGGGATGCCAAGAGGCTTGCTTTACAACATGATCACTTCTGCCAAAAAAGAAAAAATAAAAAAAATTAGCCAGTATGCAAGTCCTTCGCTCAGAGAATTCCGTTCCTGCCATACCCTGTTTTTTATTGGAACACATACCAAAGATACTGGGTGATTCAGTGAAATAATAGGGGGACAGTATGCTTCAATCTTAAAAGCCATAATTTTAAAAATTAACTGTAAGCAGTAGAAAGTCGCCATTCCTCAGCAGGCACTTAGTCTCCTATACACAACTAAAGGCAAACCTGATTTGATTCAAAAAAATACAGAATTCATGGAAGAATTCTGTTCCTCCATAAGAGAAGGTGGTTCTCAGCCAGCTAGTGCAAGCAATCTCATAGTCCTATCGTCTAGACCTAGTCCTATCAAAGTTGCAGTACCTGGTAAACAACTGTCTTCACCGATGAATCATCTTTATTTAAAGAAGAACCCAAAAGAGGATAGGGGGTAGAAGGCAATACACCTTAATCCCACTGCAGAAGCTGGCAGGAGATATTTGTGTTTTTGAAAACCATTTTGAAAACCATTGGAAAGAAAAGGTCAAAACAATAAAAACTGAGCAGCTTTGTAGACTACTATTACTTTAAACAGTAGCTTGCAACGAGATTAGGGGAAAGAGAAGAGAGTACAAATGAAAACAAGTTCACACACCATGTATCTTTCTTCATTCAGCCCACATGTTATTTCCTCTTGGCACACATTAAGTGCTTGCACTCCATATACAAACCACATGATAAAATGAACAGAGAAATGTTCTGAGTCTGTATTACTTAGACAAACATCAAGTAAGGGAATTTTGTGGTGGTTAGACAATAAGTTTAAGAAAATATATTTCTTAGGATTTCCAAACCAAGGTATCAAAAAATAACTATGCTATTTTTCTTTTCTGGTTAACCTCAAGTAAAAATTAAGGGTTCATGTTCATTTCTTCTATGGATTAAGACATGCTGTTTTGAAGCATGTTTATTCAACAGATGATAACTTCTTTACAGTGCAGCATATATTTAAAATATCACTAAATACAGCTTCTAAAATTATGTCAACTGATGCATTTCTGTTGAGACAGCACAACCTTAAATTCTGATTACTTTATGGGAGCACAAAAGAATAATATTTGCCCCAGAGCAGATGACCTCAGCTGTACCCTGAACATCAATTAAGTGAAGTTCACAACTGCATTTTCCTCCTGACAGAAAATTGTCAGAAATTCAGCTTTACACAAGTAAACTGCAGGACAATCAATACTTACAAATTTATATCTGAAACTGGAGTTGGATAATTTTTTTTTTCAGCTTACTCTCACACATCGCTAAACAGTTGGGATGGCCTCATCAATTCTACCTTGTGGATGGGTTTTGACTATATCAGAAGTCTTCAGCTGAATGCTCGAGTTTTGACAGGAATGACAGAGTTAAGCAAATATGCAGGGAGAAAAAAACAGTGCCACTGTAACTATTTACACCTTCTTTTTAGATCAGTAATAAAATATTAGCTCTATCTACCACAGAGGTTCTGTACAGCGGGTGGCTAAGGGCTTTGAAACTTAAAGAAATATTTAGACAAATGTCACACTCAACTGATTTGCTTTGGTTTTTGCATAAGAATAGCTCAACTGTTATAAACAGTCATTGTTTCTCATAGGCATCTTATTTTTCTAAACAGTTTGTCTGTGATTTACCCCTCACTGTTCCTACCCAGAGGAAATTTGGTTTCCACAGCCTTGTCTAACTATTTAGGTTAAACACTTCCCTGTACTATATTAAGAGACTGTGTTTTCCAAGAAGCTGACCATTAGTAAACCTTAACAAACTTTACAGAGCTAGTATTTCATATCTATACATACATGACAACATGTCCAGATAAAAAAAAATAAAAATAAAATTGAATAAAAGTGAAAATTGTAAGGCTCTATCTTTAGTGACCAGCTTATTTCAGCCCTTTTTCTTTCTTAACTCTTAAAGTATTTCAAGCATAAATATACTTACAAATTGGAAACATATGCAAAGTCCAATAATCTCACACTGCGAGTCTGTGTCCATTCCGTTACATGTACCTCATTTCCTTACACGCCATTCTGTAAGTTGCACACAATTTATAACCTCTTGACTCCAATGTCTCTATTGGACTTGTTCTAGCATAGCTGATGAATCCTCAGTACACGCATGTACTACATGCAGAGAGATTTTTAGAACATGTCAAAAGCCCTTTGAAAGTGCATGCAGTACCCCTGCTTCTCTAACGTCTCTTCCCTCTTCTACCACCAAAAAAAGTACTCAAGTAAAGGTTCTCAACTGGTGTGTGATATTCTTGCCATTTGTTATCAGGAGATAAATCACGGTCTTTCAGCTAAAACTATTTAGCTGGGAAAATCTGTGATAGAAATAGTATATGGCTCTACAAAAAGTAGCTTGACAGGATCATGACCTAAGCAAGCAGTTTTTGATGGGCAGTGGGCAAGAAAGTTGTTTGAGGAGATACATTCCCTTTCCCTATTTCACCATGACAACTCTCAGAGACTAGTTTTTCTTTTTATTACTTTTTGCAGCTGTTCATCCATACACTACACCAGACACTCACTCCATTAGTTTTATTTAATAGTTTATACTCCATATACCATGAGTCTCAAAGGAAGACAAATCAAGTAAGTACATCGCTATTTTGGCATACTAGAAACTACAAAAAATGGCTTTAGTCAGTTACAAATAAAACAAAACAGTTGATATCTCTGTAAAGTTAGTGCTGAGTTTACAAGCTTTAAAGTGTCTACTGCTCAATACCACTCATCCTTGGTTGATGTTCAGCATCCCACACAACATTTAGCTCTGCTGGATCTACTATTATCATAAGATGACTTTGCAGAATAGGATATTAGTGCAGCATTCAAATTAAAGGTTTCATAGCTGTTAAGAATTGATTTCAGGACCCTATGTTGGTTTAGCAGCACTACTAATGTCAACAGATACAGAGGGCATTTTCCTATAGTCATTCATGAAGTCAATAAGTGCTGCAGGAAGAATACAGAAGTCTCATAGAGGGATGGTTAAATCCCGCCAACTCCTACTGCAGAACTCATTTACAGAGTAGCTCTTCTCACACACTTTTTTTTTTTTTTTTTTTTTTTTTAATACTTGTATATACCAAGCATCATTCTTAACATACAAGTTTAAAGACAAACCTCTCGAGTTATTTTTTTCCTTTGGTCTCCAATCTTTTGATTTTCCTTAACTGGCAGTCCTGCAACTTACAAGTCAATTGTTGTGTGCCCACACCAGTTATGCCACCTAGCTATCAAACACTTTATCCTGCATCGCAAATATGTTTCTCCAAGTACTTTCTAAGATTTACTGATGATTCCCGACAGATTACTGTGGCGAGTGTGAAGAGCTCGTCAGATTTTTTTTAAGTGAAGTAAAACTTTTTCAAGATATATCAGTTCCTAAAAGCTAAGGTATGTCATGAATACATACTGCTTAATGACATCTTTACCACAAAGGTCAAGAGGGAGTCTGGCATTGAAAATCTTACTAAATCTCATATTAACAATCCAAAAATAAATACTTGTGTACAACTGTACTTCCCACATATATGTACAGCAAAAAGGAATAGGTTTTGTTCAGTAAACTTATAATTATGACATTATCTCTGGCTACATCAAAACATGTGAGTGAAACATGATAACAGAGGTGTCTGTCCCCAAAAAGCCTTAATATTGGCTGAATAAGATTCAAAACCCAACACATTTCTGATCAACTTTTAGCACATAGCTCTTGTAATGAGTCTCAGTTATTTGCTTCTGCAGTTGCATATACCAAAAAAAGCAAAAAAATAAAAAAAAAAGCTCATGCAGTGATCTCTTAGATTGTGAAATTAGGCAGTTAAACACCAGAATTTTAACTGCCTTACTTTAATTTACAACATTGTGTATGTACATTATGATAAAAGTAACATTTTTAGCTACATTATGCACACAACGTGAATGCTAAGAAAACCAGATATTTTATCAGAGTAAATCATACTAGTTAGTCCATCATGAAATGACAGATAAAGGTCCCTTCTTCACAATAGACCCACGGTTTGCAGTTCCCAGGTACACAATCTAACTACTTCAGGTCACTCTCCTTTATATGGGAGAAAGGGACAGCTGGTACCCTTATTCTTATTAAACCATTGAAATGCCAGAACAGAAATACTTTCTGTAGAAAACCCAACATTATTTTCTCTAATATTATGAAAAGAATGGAAACAAATCTTTTTTCAATTAAGTCAATAAATCCTAATTCATTTAAACAAACAAAAAAAAAAATTACACATGTGCTTTCTTAGAAAGACAGAAGGAATGCAGTATGTAAAATAACACAACTTAATCCCTACATCCACATAGCTACAAACTACTTGGAATTCATTCCGAGTTGCAACCCTACTTGAACAATCTTGATTCAAGTAAATTAAAAAAAAAAATAATCAGGTAAGTTATTAAACGCCTCAGGTTTTTATAGATAATATCCTCCAAGTGTTCAACACTTT
>VZRU01018973.1:225592-268063 GCA_013398155.1 Pedionomus torquatus | reverse complement strand
TTCTATACATAAAGGGTCTAGTGCACTAATTGTCTCCCTCATTTACTTTTTTTTTGTTCTAGCTTTCCTAGAACAAATGTAAAGATAATGAGGCCTATTAGGTAAAGGTATTCTTATTTTTTTTTACAAATGCAATATTTAGTTTCTTCATCAACAGTATTTGAAGAAGAAGGACAGGGGGGAGCAATTGAAGTTTTTCTATTTTAGATGAATCAACAAACGATACCTACTGCTAAAGAGAAAAATTGTGAACAGCTAAGCATGCGAGGCATGTAACTGCTACTGCTAGGTCTAAGCAGATTCATTTAGAGACTATTCCCTCCAGACACTGAAGTCATATATTTAAAATTAAATAATCAGGATGTCAATATTTCTAGATCAGTTAAAATACACCATGTTGGAAGTACAATTTACCTCTGAATTATAAACTACATTTTCTTTTGTTTGATTTAAATCAGCTGCTGTATAAATAAAAAGAGAATTTTTATTCTAACTGCAGCTGTCCAGCAGCAAAGATGCTTTCAAATAATTATCTTTGCTGATTCTGTGAGGGTCTCTTTAAACTGCAATTTCAGTGAATGATAAAGCGAACTTCTGTAAATACGAGTATACAGATGGCAGTTTGGCATAGTTAAAATGTGCCAGTTTCAGAATTGGTTCTGGGTACATACATCGGGATACATCCACAAGCAGGTCTGGGGCTTCTTCACATGCACACCATTGTCTACTCTCTACTTTGCACACGAGCATGAGCCTGGCAAAAAATACCTGTCTAATGGAACACACTATACATTATATGGATTCATTAGAACAGAATTAGGACTTCAAAGAAAGATGTGGTCCCTTATAAGTGTATTTTACACACTCAAAAATAGTAATAATCTTTGGTGACATCAATTTTGTTAAAAATACCTAGTTTGTCTACTGTACTGCTAGAGCCACCTTTTTACAATTTACTAAAATAATAGAAAGTTAGCTTCTTCTGCAAGTGATGAGCAGACAGGGAGAACTGTTATTTCCTCTTTAGCAAAAAAAAAGCCAATGCTGTTGTGTATTTCTAGTAAGCATACGAACAAAGCGGGGCAAAACATATCAGCAGTCATCTAGAGAAAGGAACATGTAAATAAGGCCCTGTCATCACACCTACCAAAAAGTCTAGCTAAATTCTCTGGCTACATGTGCGCTCTCAATTACAAGTCCTGGCAACACCATTGGAGCCCAGAAGGAAAAAGGGATAGACACTGGGTGGGTACTAGAATATCAGTGTTCCCCTCTCTTCTGGTGAAAAATTTGGATGTTGTGTCTCAAAGACATTCACATTTCACATTTTTCACAAATGAACAGTGATTTATTCCTTTTTAGTGACCCTTCTCCTAATAATACATAGTCGCAAGGTGAATGAATATCAAAACTCATTTAGAACTTGTTTCCAAAAATACCAGCCAGTTGTTTTTACTACAGTGATTCATCTGTTCTCCTGTCAAAAGCACAAATAAAAGCTATGCCTCTTTATAATATAATTACTTTGAAATACATTCCTTACTCAATATAGCTTTAGAAAAACAATTTGTATCTCACTCAGATACACAATTAGATTAAAGCAATAGCTCAAAAATCACCTCACTAAACATCAAGATGAGACTGGAGGCTATAGAGCTGCTTCAGTGAAAGAATCCAGCTGTACACTAACGTGTCTCATCACTGGACCCAGCAAGGCAGACTGCTGTGCAGTAGAATAACATATTCTAATTTGTATTCTCATAAAATGAGAGTCAATTTCAATTAAAAAACTTATTACCGAGTTCCTCCAACTTTTTTTTTTTTTTTTAATATGCCCATTCATTTCTGCAGTGGCATGAATTTTCAGATCCGCAAGAGGCAGTCACCCATCAGCTGTCATTGACTAATGCAGTCAAAAACCAATCCTTAGATTCATAGTGACATTCTGCCAAAAGTCTGCTAATATCTGTAACTGATGGTGACAACTCATAAAAGAAGAATCTGTCATCAAAGCTAGTTCTCCATTGCTGCTAAAAGAGCTGTGATCCTTGTGATTTCCACAAAGGAAGCATGGCTTTAAGAACAGTGGTCTGAGTGAAGCAAGAAGTGTGTAGTAAACCTCAGATCTCATTTATCACCTCATTGGCATGTCTGTTTTATCAGCGTGGCACAATGCCAGCGGACCACAGCTTCTTGGAGCAAGCACCAGCAAACCCAAGCAGGTCTACACAGAGAGCACAGCAGGTGACTTAGAGGTAAGAATAAAGGTAGTCAAATAAGCACAGCCTAGGCCCAAGTTCTAGCAAAATCTCAGTTTTTTTCAAATTCCTTTTTCTCTTCACTATCCCTTAACTCCATGGCCTTCTTGGTATCCTCTTGAGTTCCATATTCCCACCTGGAGCCTCCTTCCTCTCACAGCTGGTCCCCCCAGTCCAGTTATCCAGAGCACCTCCCCCCATTTCAGACATCCACTGACCTGTGATCCTCAGTCTGGCCATTAGAAGTCAGTGGAAGGTGGTGGAAGGAGGGAAACTCCTCCTCAGTCAGACTATAAAATTTGCACAGTTTTTCTTTTACAAAATAAATTTTATGGAAAAACAAAATGGTAATCATAATTAATAACAAAATTGGAGAAAGTTGGAAGGAAAATCAGAGGAAGTTTAACAGCCAAAGGAAATCCATGAAGTGAGAGAAAATGAGGTTTGACAGATGGGTCACTGGGTAGATAATGAATTGGCTGGATAGTCACACTGAAAGGGTCACGGTCACTGGATCGATGTCCAAGTGGAAACGTGACATTCCTCAGGGGTCAGTACTGGGACCAGAACTGTTAACATCTTTGTTGACAACATGGATAATGGGATTGAGTGCCCCCTCAGCAAGTTTGCCAGTGACATCAACCTGTGTGGTGCAGTCAATGCACTGTAGGGAAGGGATACCTTCTAGAGGGATCTTTACAAGCTTCAGAGGTGGGCCTGTGTGAACCTCATGAAATTTAACAAAGCCAAGTACAAGGTCCTGCACCCAGGTGAGGGCAAGCCCAAGAACAAAATACAGGCTGGGCAGAGAATAGATTGAGAGTAGCCCTAAGGAGAAGGTCTTTGGGGTGTTGGTGGAAGAGAAGCTGAACACAAGCCGGTAATGTATCCGACTGTATCCTGAGCTGCATCAAAAGAAGCATGCCAGCAGGTTGAGGGAGGTGATTCTCCCCTTCTACCCTGCTCTCTGCAGTACTGCATCTAGTTCTGCAGCCTCCAACATAAGAACAACATGGACCTTATTTTAGAATGGGTCCAGTGGAATCCATGAAGAGGATCAGAGAGCTGGAGCACCTTTCCTGTGAAGACAGGCTGAGAGAGTTGGGATTGTTCAGGCTGGAGAAGAGAAAGCTCCAGGAAAACCTTACAGTGGACTTCCAGTACCTAAAGGGGGCCTACAGAAAAGATGGGGAGGAACTCTTTATCAGGAAGTGTAGTGATAGGATGAGGGGTAATAGTTTTAAACTGAAAGAATTTATGTATTTTGACTAGATTTCAGGAAGAAATTCTTTACCATGAAGGTGGTGAGACACTGAAACAGTTTGCCCAGAGAAGTTGTGGATGCCCCATCCCTGGAAGTGTTTAAGGCCAGGCTGGAAAGGGTTATGAGTAACCTGGTCTGGTGGGAGGTGTCCCTACCCATGGCAGGGGGGACTGGAACTGGATGATCTTTAAGGTCCCTTCCAAAGCTAGCCATTCTATGATTCTGTGAATATCACTACAGCCATTTTGAAATATTTTTTTATGTTTGTAAATGCTAAAGGAAAACATGCCAAAATTTGTACATGGACGTAAAAAATCAGAGGGAAGACAGTAATACGACAACTTCAATCAGCTAGGTTTTTTAAAAAATTATACTCAAGCGAAACCAGTTCCCTACCATTTCATATGTCACTGTACTTAATAGTACTTGGGATTTAGCTTTTATAAGGACTTAATATAATACGTTTTAAAATGTGAATCACCAATCTATAGGACAAAATTGTACTACTAAAACAAAACTATTAGTAGATATTCTGCACATTAATACTAGGCAAACTTCCAAAACAAAGATTATATTTAAGTAGTTTCTACTTAAAAGAACAGCTGGATGTGCTCCAAAATGTCATGGAATGACTACTGTGATAGCCTGCTTCATTTAAATAATACAGGCAAATTTATCCTTCTCATAGGACTGGGTTCAGTCCTACAGTTCTTTGGTATAGTTTTAAAGGGCAGTGGTTATTAAACACATTTCAGCATCATGGGCACAGCTTTGACAAACAAAATACCATGGAGGGGAATACACTTTTGTACGTCAAGTCCACTCCTTCTCGTGCCTGCATTTGCAAATGCATTTCAGACTCCCATGTCCTCTCAACTCCCTGTCAATTTTTAATTCATTTCTTCCCATCAATAACCAGCATAGTCCCTCTTTTCAACAACAGTTTAAATGACAGCAAGGTTCAGCAGACTGATATGAAGGAAAGAGGTTGATGCAGCTCAGGGCTCCCATCCCATGTCACCGCTATGGAACACTTCTGCTCTCCACCTATTCATTTATACAAAGCTTTTCTATGAAGGTAATCTTTCAAAAAATCAACTCATTGGACCAAGCTTCTGGATTCCTCCTTCAGTTTTTGGATAATCAATACAATATCCTACAGGGAACAATTAGATGGACTAAATCATCCAATGTCTCTGCATCAGTTATACAAAATGCCTAGTATAAGTAAGCTACTATCTCACTTTCCTTGTTCTTTAACATTACCACTGCAGAGATGATGATTATTTTGATTTTTTTTTTATAGACATCAGCAGAAGCTTTCCCATATATTTAAAAAGTTTTGATACAAATGACTGTTTAATGTTCCTTCTAACACCATGATTAATGCCCTGTGGTTATAGGCACTAGTGCTCAAAGGGGACCCACCCATTGACATGACACACTCTTCCATACTAGATTTTGCCTTCAGATCTCCAATTCAATTGAGAACTGCCACAGAAAAATCATACAACTTCCTTCCGTGCCACATTTAGTTGCATTAATATCCAGATAATTCAGAGACGTCATACAAACATGCTTCTCTTCAATTAGAAACATCAACTTTGCAGCTATCCATGCTGTCTCTTGAAGATATCCATCAGAAACACAGGAAACTCTGACAAAGCTATTAGAATCCTGGAATAAGAAGTCTGAAGGGAAAATCATGTCTTCTGTTAGATCTTCTGGAAGTTCATCTACCTTTGTTAGTTTTTCACTAAATCCTGAATCCAGGTATTTTACACCTTTTGTGAAAGATCAAGTTAATGAATCCTTTCCTACAATAAACCATGTAAAATTAAAAGTAATGGAAAGCACAAAGATTTACAAAGACTATTCTATACCTAAAATATCCAATCTATCAGAGCCTTCAAAAAGAAAAGGCAAAGTTCAAAACAAATACAATACTTATACTCAAAGTCCTATGTATTCACATACAAAGGTTTCACACAAATGAGGAACATCCCTTAATGTGCCTGAACTTCCTGTCAGTACAAACTTGCTTATTTTTCACTAGATCCTAAGATATGGCATGACAGAAAAAAAGAAGAAAAAAAAATCCTTCTAAAGAGAATAAATCATAGTTGTGTTTTATTCTTTCAACATCACTGTTAAAAAATTAAGCTCTGTTTTAAAGTCTGTTTAAAAGTAGTAAAACTTGACACAACAGAAATCATATACTATCTGGTGGAATGCACCCAATGAAGCTGTCAGACAACAAATAATGAGATGTCAAAAAAACTAAGGTTTAATGAGAATTGTCTCTTGATGTGTTTGTTTCAATACACAGAAACCTCCTGTGGGTTTCCTTCAGAGCATATATTGTGCTGCTCTATGCCTTTGTGTCTCAAAAAAATAAAATAGATACACACTGTCTTTCCAAGTCTGAAATATCCTCTTAAAAGTTATTTTAGCTTACTTGCATTTCCATATTTTATCTAATTGTTAATGATGACGCTCTTTTTAATGATTTCCATTTAAGAGCTTTCAGGAAAAAAAAAAAAAAAAAAAGAAAATAAATCTATTCCGTAAGGTTATTTCACAAACTAACTATGTTGTGAAAATCCAATTTGTTTGGTGACATGGCTTCTCAGTGGCTGACAGCTTCTATCAGTCAAAGACTAAATTACATGAAGTGTCACTGATGTCTCCATCATATCCAAAATCACTTTAGACTTCTGTAGCTTTGTAGGCGTCATTTTTCATTTATCTCTTTGGAATCTTACAAGCATACAGTATATGCACAAATTGCATACACTGAAATATGTCTTAGACTCCTCCTTTTGAGGAATCTAAGATTCTGAGATCAAATATGTCAAAGTCACTCTGAGCTCATAAATAGAAACATGGAGGACGACTACGTCTTCCCTTAGATTTTTCTAAAAATAAAGGTGCTGTTTCAGCTTTCTGAGGTTATTTTCCTTGCATCCAAAGTTTCTAGTACCCCCACAGGTATTTAAAGGGAAACTTCCTGATCATACTTATGTTTTATGCCACACACTACACTCACTGGTGTCATAGCAATAGCCTATGGAAATAGCCTTCCCCCTGCGCCCACTCTGCAGCACACTATGAGGCAAGGCTGGGTTACCTGCAGTCAGAACATCCTTAGCTAGTGTTACCTGATTCCACCAAGATCTACAACCAAAAGCCATAGAGTATAGCCTGTGCCCAGTTTTGCACTGCTTTCTGTACATCTTCATACCTTCACATATTGCATTCCTCAAAAAAACAAATGCACAGGCATCCTTTCTTGGGATGAACAGATAACCACAATACCAACAAGCTGACATGTCACAACTGAATGTCATACACTTTGCTGGGAGGACCACATGCCCATTTAGAGAACAGCCTATAGCAATAAACTGAGGTATTCCCCCATGTAGACAAGTATAGCCTCCGCTTCACTTTGCTGGCCTGCCCTTTCATCTTCTCCCAGACCAAGCCTGCATCCCTGTTCCAACAACACACCTGAGCAAAGACCCTAGCTCTCCAGCAATCTAGATCTTCCTAGCAGTTGTCTGTATAAAAGCTTAGTCCAACACTAGCTGACAGCAGCATGTTGAAATGCCCAGGTCCATGCATTCACTCACGACTGATGCTGTTTTCTCCCTCAAGTCATCCCCTGTCCCCAAAGGAAACCAGCTACATTTTTAAGCCTACCATAGCTGCTGCACGTAGGAAGGGTTAAGCCTGAGAAAAGTTGGTCTTCTTAGTTCACACTGCACCTCCTGCCCTACAAAGATCTTGCCTTGTCCACTCTCCCTCCACTAGAGCCCAGATTCCTTTCCGCCTTCCCTCAATACCTTGCAGAGTGTCAACACAGCCTGCTTCTGTTGAGCTGGAGAGCTGTCTCAGTCCTGAGCTGGGTGCTGGCTAATCCAGGCTGTGAACATGCACCAGCAACATAATTTGGCATAAGGTATCCCAAGATCCCACCTCCTCTGCAGCAGCAAGGAGAATGGCACATTTATGAGTCCACTCGTTTAGTGCACCTGGAGCTGCAGACCTGCCATCCAATGCCCTTATGACATGCCAGGCCAAACCCTTTTATTTAGGAATACAAAAATTTGGAATACAATCCTGGATGCACTGATGTCTCAGGAGAAGGGTGGGTTAAAAGAGAGGGAAGACAGGTCTCTGCACAACTCCCAGTAGTCCTTCCCCTCCCACCAGTCCAGTAATATTTATAAAGGCAAAGAGAACAGTTTAATTTTAAAAGACAGCAGATCCTGAATTGCCCCATCATGGGATGCTTTAGAAGCACCTTCACAAGTGCAATTGTGGCTTGCACTGAGACTTGTACAGTTTCTCATCTCCTTTTCATCACAGAGCTTTGGCGGATAATGACAGTAACACTCAGTGTCCATCCTGTAGGTTATGTGACAGAGTCATGGCACGTATCACATGTAAGTAAATAATAAAGCACAGAAAGTCATATCCAATATGCTGTGAGTGGTTGCAGAATAGACCATTCCTTCTTGATGTGTCCCAAAACAGGTGACTAGCTCTCCCACTGCATGAACACTGCCTTCCACTATGCCCTAAGGAACAGTGGAGCTCAGAATAAGGGAATGCATTAGGTCCTCTACAAATTAAGGCGTATTGACACACATCTGTCCACAGCTTTCCAGTCACTGTAGACCTCAGCGCCTCTCTTTTTGGAGACAACCAAAACTCTCTTTGATCAGCAGGACAGGGTATTAAACACAAAATACTAAACCACTACCTTTCCTTTCCTGTATTTATTTTTTTTCCTCAGCCTCTCAGTAGTACTAAGTATGTTTTTTATTATCTACATTGCTGTACTATAATCCCTCTGCAGTTAAATTCTTCCTCCTTTACTTACAAATGCTCTGCTTTGATGTCATTTCATATTACTACAGAAAGACACCTTGTTCAATCTACTTCCAGAGCAACCGCCCAAACCATAAAGAAATAGAAGGAAAAAGAAGGAAAGGAATACCAAGAGAAACGGTCATTAAAAAAAAACCACAAACCCAAACCCATAAAATCCTTGTAGATGGCCTCTGTCAATGACACACAGAAAAACACAAGAACAATGAAATGTTTTACAAATAGGGGTCCAGCTAAAACCTTCCCTTTGGCTGCAGGTGTGATGTTGAAAAATTATTAAAGCAGAGCAGAGAAGTGTCAGTTTACATAGCAGTCATGCAACATAATACAAACATCATCAGTACGAGAAGGGTCTATGGAATGGAATTGTTGGAATTCAAAATAAAGAGCCCAGAAAGAAAATACTGAGGATGCAAGGCTTTTCCACTGGGAGCCTGTGGAATAATGAAATGCAGAATTTGACCTAAAAAGGGAAAAGAGACAGGTCACAAAAAACACCAAACGAACCAAGAAATTTGCTGGCATTGGATGATTCTGGCCAAGTAAAAAATTGGCAACTTATGGCAGCATTAGGAACTGCATAATTCAATAAGACACATTTAAAGTGCTAATAATATGCAACTTATCAGGGACTACAAATAAACTTTCTAACTCTACATCAGCATGCTTCACCCTAGAAAGAAGATGGAACCTACACACTACAGAAAAGTCCCAAAAGCATATAGATACAGCAAGAGATTCCCTCCATCCTTTCATACCTGGCCAGCTCTCTCCTCTATTGTATATCACTTCAGCCCAATGCTGATGGGACAGCCACAGAGAGAGCTAGCAGAAAATCTGTATTGCTGAAGTCACCATGAAGCACTCTGGTTTTCAGATTGTTAACTTTTTGAACAAAAAAGATCAAGTTTTTTCACATAGTTGTAGTTCAGTCACTACAGCCTTATCCACTTCTACAACTAATAATATAACTATAAACAAACACGTCTCTCTCACATGGAAAATCCAATGTAGTGTTCATAGTTCTTTGCTTCTTAAAGACACAAACCTGTATTATACTGCAATAAACACATTACACAGAAAAATATTGAAAACACAAACTGAAGCATGACACTGTAACTGTGCAAAGTCTTTGCAAACCTTCAGTGCTCTGTAAATAATAAATAACTGAAGCAGGGGTCATCTCAGTAGGTTAATCATAAGTCATAATGCAAAAATACAGAGCTTGCTCCAGCTACACTGCACTATCTAGTCCATGGATAAAAAGGATTTCAATTTTCGGGGCTGTCAATCTTGCATGTTTTCCAGCACTGGATTCCACCATATATTATAAAGATGAAACCAGAAGCTGAGTGAAAACTAATTCAGAATGTTTGCAGTGGTGCTGCACAAAGAGCTTCCAGAGCAGATTATAGACACTTTATTAATGCATATGCTGCAAGTACAAAAATCTTGTACACATAGAAAAAAAAAAATAAAATATATAATGCACCAAACCTGGATCAACAGAGACAACTCAAAGGGTCTCAAAACAGTTCTCTTTTCTACAAATTCTTTTGACGTTCTTAATGATCAAGACAAGAGAAAACTAATGAGAATGCAGGCAATTGAGAGATATCTGGAATAATTAAAGGCAGTATCTGTATTGCAAGAAATGTGACCTGTGGAGGGCAGTTGTGCCAGTGGGGGTAATTTGAACCTTACTCCTGACTAGATGCATAAGCCTTCCACATCCCACCCCCACAGAAAAACGAAACAAACAAACAAACAAAAAAAAACCCAAAAAACCCCAGCAACTAAAATTTTAAGTCAAAGACCATTTAGTTTCACACCATGTGTTAAAAGCCTGTTTCTAGGTGCCATTAATCTCTGAGATTTAACAACAGGCTTTAATGAGAAGAGTCTCATTCTCTGTAGCAAGAAACAAAGGGTCTTTCTGGTAGACACAATGACCTCATCCATCCCTCTCTGATCCTCCTTCACCTCATATGCAGAGTCAAGTACAGCACAATTCATCACTTCAGCACAAAGCTGTTTTCAGCTCAGTGGTCCAGTTCCTGAAAAAGAATGAAGCTCCTTCATTCCACTCTGAAATTGCTATTGCTGCTTTGAAGCAATCCAGGTTCCTTTTAACAAACAACAACTACTACTAATGAGCTTTCACTGTTATGCTTCATTTGTTAAAATTCTCCAACCCCAGCACAAAGGGTAACCTCCCACCACTGTGTGCACACACCCACAAGGAAGACATCAAAAGAGTTAGAAGGGTCAAGAGGAAGGACTCTCCTTCACAGATGTTCAAGCTCCAAGAATTAAGTGGGTAGGGAAAGGGCTGACCTAAACTATACTTTTAATTGTTAAGGACCTATATTATATTCCTCTTCCTTTTTCCCACCTTTAACTGCTCTTATTCTGCAATTCCACTCCATTTATCTAAAATCACACCCTCATATCCCCTCTTCCTGCAAGAAAAACACCCTTTTCATAAGACTGTACATCACTATTTGAAATATTCATGTCATCTTTGTCTTTGCAAGTTTTTGCCATGTTACTTAGAAATGTTTTGAGTCTCCATTTCAGCTGTTTTACTCTCATTTTCACTAGTCTTTTAACAAAATAAAGTTTTACCAAGAGCAATTACTCTCTCTAATCTAATGAAAAACATTGGTCTTCCATCCTGTGTTTTTTTGATTTTAAGTACCCTTGGAAAACCTCCAGAGGAAGTATAGATACTGCTACAGGAAATTTAAAAACTCTTTAATACTTGCATGGATCCATCCCTCTCAGGTCAATAAAATGCTGAAAACCAAAGACACCGTTTCTTTCGTTCCCAGTATCTCCATCTCTCTAAACTCCTAAAATCCTGTTAATTCTTAAAAACTTTCTTCAGTATATTCTCATCCTTGCTTACCTCTTCCCATTTAACTCCTTTTGTTCAATTTACCCGTTCTCCACTAACCATGACCCTCACTCTTCCAGTAGCCTTATTTGTATTGGCCATTTCAACTGCTATCATTATGCAACTCCAGCACTTTTAGCATTGGCCCCCCAACATCATAATACAATTTAAATATTTTGCTCTCAAGCCAATTCACAAACATAAGCCTCTCCAAGTTCAACTCTCTTTTCTTATTCTCTCAAGGCTTTGCCATTTCATCTTGCTTATCTCTCCCCTCGAAGTCTACTGTCTCTACACCAAAATGGGTGTCACTAGGACTTACATAGTGAGAAAAGGTGTTTTGGTAATCCTTTGCTCCCTGACAGGCAGTACAGACTATACAGGGAACAAAGTCAGAAGAAAAAGTTATATTTTGGGGCTAAGAACTGAATTCTCAATGAAATAGCCTGAACATATTAAGAAAAAATTAACTGTAATTTATCAAGTGTCAAAATAAGCTAAAAAGCATTTATCTTACTATGAGGGAAAAGGCTCTGAGCTCAGTGCTACACCTCAAATTACATAACAGCTTAATATTTCTGGAAATAATTTTATCAACCGAGTTCTCTTCCGGGACTTCACCCTGCAACCCTAGCATTTAAAAAATAGTGCTTAAGAACCCCCACAGTGGGCCAGGTTGTAGGTTTAGCCTAAACGGAATGACCAAACTGTCTCAGACTAAATATCCAACTTAACCCACTACTTTGTCTCCAGGATCAGCCAAGAGCAGATGTCTAAGGGAACTGTGAAAACCACAGCGACTCATACAGAAATATTCTGTTCCACTCCCACCAAAATACTTACTGCACAGCTTTCCACAATTTGCAGCTTAGTAACTTCCTTACCCAGACATAATATCTTTCTTTGTCACCTCTTTTTTGTTTGTTTTGTTTTTTCCCTCTTTCCCCCCCACCTCCTTTTCTAACATTATTCAGCCGCTTTTTATACTCATGCAGGGCGCACAGCATCCCATGGCAAGGAATTTCAGAACAGACTTGCACGCTATGCAAAGAAAAACTTCTCCTAGCTTTGAAACAGCTCCCTTCCTGTTTCATCTGATATCTCTTCTAATACAAAAATAAAGTGGGACTGATTATTCATTTCCCCTTAACACTCTTCACAGCTCTTCTGATTTTACAGACCTCTAGCATTAGTATCTGGCTGCCATCTCTTTTCCAGTCTGCAGATTCTCATCTGACTAGTTGTTCTCACACAGAAGCTGCCCCACAGATGCCTTCTGCATTCTGCTGCCGTTCTTCATTCTTGTTGCCCTTCTCTGAACCTCTTCCAGTTCTACTCCACTTGTTCTGAGATAAGGAGACCAGAACAGCACACCATATTTAAGACGCAAAACCTTGGCAGATTTAGAGAGTGCCCTAATGATATTTTGATCTCTCTCCTCTCAGAGCAACTCCTGATGTAAACTTGCTTTTTGACTGCTACTAAGGCATAGAGATGATTTTTTTCATTAAATTACTGCTTCTAGTCCCCAGATCTCATGTCAGCTAAAAGTATTTCACCATTACTGACCCTGAAGTTCATTCACCATTTTAATGCCCAATTCATCCACCATTTTAATGAGTTTTATAAGGTTCTTTTGCAGTTTTTCAGTCTGCCCCCTTTTCTTCTACCGTCTTTTGCCCCGAATGACTTAATTTCAGAAATAGGCCTTGTCATTGTAATTCTGTTCCAAGCCACTTATGAGCAGGAAGATCCCAGGGCACTCAGAGAGATCTCTGTGGAAATCTACCTGTGATTTCCAACACATTTTTCTCCTGGTGTTTTGTTTCCTACCATTTAACCAATTATTTACACAGTTGGTAGTCCTCCCCCTCAACCTGTGCCTGTTTAGTTCCTTTAAAAGTTTTTTGACAGGATTGTGCAAAATTTAAGTACAACAATGCACCATAAAATCTCTTCCATGTGCATGCTAGTTACCTCCTTCAAAGGACCACAGCAGTTTAGCAAGACCTAACTTCAAATCACAAAAATGCTGGCTAGAAGTCATCCAGTCTGACCAGCCACTAAAAGTTACAGTAAATCGAGTCAGCTGTAGCTTTGTCCAACTAAGACTTGAAAGGCTCCCCCAGGAGATATGCCACCTCCCTCTCCCTGGATAACTTCTTCCAGTGCTGCACCACCCTCCCAGTGAAAAAGATTTTCCTTCAATGCTCAGTCAGAACATTTTAATGTATGTAAAACCCCTGTTACACCATTTGCCACTACTAAGAAAATTGACTCCATCTTTGTAAGCACCCTTTAAGCAGCTGGTGACTAGAATTAACCTTCTTTAAAGCTCTTCTTCACTGGGCTCCTCTTCACAGAAATAAATTCTTTTTCAGTATCTCCACCATATTTATCCACTGTTCTTCCTGAAACAGCCACTAATCTTTTAATTAATCCACTCAATTTTAACAAGAAGTCTATTGGTTTCTAGACTACCCAATTCCACATGAATGTTTGCTAAAACATGGCATCAAATTAGATATCTTCAAGTTCTCAACTGCTGAGACATTTTAAAGCAAGAGGCCGCATGCCATAGTCTGTAACTGTTCTATTTTGCTCTTCTATCCTTAAAAACTTGAGTGAACTACATCTGGACCTGTTAAATTGGGAACATGCAATTTGTTCCACAACCTCTCCTACAAATGCTTCCATCTGAGGAAGGCAATCTCATAAGCCTCCCATAAGAAGGGTTCCAAAACAGGATCCACCCCACACTTTTCAGCTGTGAGCACATACATAGAAGAATTATTTCATTTTCTGCCATGGCTTTATATCAGATCGTTCATTTCATAATGTCATTATAAACAGACCCCATAGTCTCTTCAACTGCTACTGGTGTGGCTGAAAAAAAACATTCGTTAATTTTATATTTAGCCTCATAGGGGGATTTTTTTGTTCTATTTTCCTTTTTTGAATGCAGCCACAGCTTTTTTTAAGATGTCCTCTTGTTTTTAATAGTCTCTTCTACCTTGTCATTAAGCTATCCAGGCTTTCTTTTCTTAGCTATTTTTAAGACTGATGGTAAGCATGTGAGGAACCTCCAAAACAGTACCCTGAAATAGCGTCTCTGCCACCTACAAGCATATTAATCTTACAGTTACCCTTTCAGTTTTTCTTTAAACAAACATGCCCTTTTTCACAGTTTTCCTTTTTGAAGTTAAGTATAATTTAAGAGAGGGGGGGAAGAAAGGAGAATTTCAGGTTGTTTTTCTTGCTTTCTTCCCACTTCTGTTTCTTTCTTAGGGAGGAGAGAGGCAGAGTACCTATAATGGTCTACAAAACCACCTCACAATCTTTTTCCAGACAGCATCTTAGAATCTCTCCATGACATCACCATCTACTGACAGAACAAAATGCAGTTTCTTACCTACCTTTTAGTTACCATCTCTCTGTAATAATTTACTGCCTCTGTTCAGCATTTGTGCAGAACCTAGCACAGTGGGGTGCTGAGTCTACCTTGTAGGCTCCTAGGAGAAAAGGAAACATAAAAGAGAAATTGAAGAGACAGCTCATCAGCAATTCTCAGACATTTACAGCAGGCATAGAACACCTGTCTTTCAAGACAATAAATTAGAAATGTAAGGCTATGAACTACCCAGTATGAACAAGAACCAAACAGAAAGATGCAGAAAAAAAAAACATATAAATCATTCTTTGAAATAACTGGCAGCTTGAATTAGATTCAGAAAAGAGGAGTGCTCGTCACAGAATTAACAAAATCCATTAGAAATGAATGAAGAATCCTCACTGTAAAATTATTCCTTGGTGCCCTAACCACTACTAAAATCAAGCGTGCCTAAAATATGGGCTGAAATCTGTTCCCAAATGAAATCAATGACAAAGTTCAGGTGGGCAAAATTTTAGTATTCTTTCATCTTTCCATTAAAGAAAGTTTAAGAAAAAAAACAGTTACTGTCTAATGTTTCAAAATACTACAAAAGACATTTTTAAGAAAAAGAGATGCATCATTAAGAAAGCTTCAAAGCATTAACCCGTTTTGTAGAAATGACAAAGACAATAAAAAGAGTTTAAAATTATCTTATTATTCTTTACTGAAACAAAGAAGGTACTGCTAATCAATTGAGTTTACTTTACTTGAAACAAGACAGGAATCACATAGCTGGTTCCTGCTCTCAACACCTCAATAGAAAGGTAGTTCACTGTGCAAGTAAAAAAAAAAAAATAATAGCCCATCCAATTTAAGCATTCATTTCTTTGAGACCGTCTACTGCACAGAACAAATACACTAGCAATGAACAGCTCACCCTTGAACCTAATCAGAGGCATGAGGCAAAAAGGAGTCATTGTTCCACTTTGTTTACTCACTTATATAAAGTGACTGTACTAGATGACTGAAAGTGTTTGCTGTCTTTTTCCAGTGCTTTTCTGACCTATGAAAGTCTCAGAAAATCTGCGGAATGCATAAGCAGTACAGCATAAAACATTTTATAGCAAGGAAACATCACATAAGCAAGAAGAACTCTCCAGGCTAGACAACAAAGATTCAGATTCACTATATCAAAACTTCTCACAAGTTTCCTGTTCCCTGCCACCAAGTACTTCAGATTTTTAACAGCTACGTATTTTCTTCTAAATTATGTATTTATATCATATGTGCACATATACACACACCCTTCCATGAAATTCAGTGACGTCAAACTGTGCTGTGGTAGCTGCCAAGAGCAGATTTAGATATTGGTCTCCATAGCGTAGGGATCAAGTGTAGCTGAAGGACAGAAGGTAACTTTGAATTTCATAGTCCAAGGCGATAGGTGAAGTTTATATTGTTGAGAAGACATTGCATCACCTTTTCTTTGCCTCCCACTTTTCAGAAAGGCAAGGACAAATTTAAATCTTGGAAGAGAATCAAGTTCTGCTTTTTGTATTACTATGTACCAGAGAATACTTGAACACCTCAGCGCAACTACCCGCCACCCATGAACGTTGATGACAAAGTACTCTGAGATATTCAGTCTTCCAAGTAATTAATTATAACTGTTACCATGCAGTAAGTTCTACAGAGAACTACAAGCAACCCATCTCTAAGATGCAGTGTGCTAGTGATTTATGTATGCGATCACTACACCAGAATGAACAGTTGAATTATTATGCTTCGAAACATACAAAGAAGGTTGCATACCTCAATTTCTCTAAACAAACCTGACAGTATTGGTGCTTTCTATATGCACTTCAACTCACCCACTGTCCCCTCACCACTCATTGCATGATGCATATTACTACATAAACATCTCAGATTTTATTTTAGCAAAAAAGTTTTAGCAAATTTATTTTTATTATAAACCTAAGAATTTCCTAGACAAAACTAAAAAGCAGAGTCTGAATTCACCTTAATGATTTAGGGAAAACATGCACAGGCACAAAACCAAACTCATAAAGCTTGGATTTCTACAGATTCATGTCTTGCATCCCTTATACCTCTTAATGGCAACCCTGCTGCCCTTATGACTGTGATGGCACACTCATCAGGCACAATACAGTATATGCTGTGGGTTGGATGGCAGATACTATTTGCCCATAAGCACACTAATTGAAAAGAACGGGGGAAAAAACCTGCAAATTGAATAAAAATATACGTAGATGTATACTAGCGGAAGTTTTCCAGAAAGCTTCACTATATTTACTGATAAACTGATAGGAGTGCTGTTTTCCACTGCTGTTAGAATACAGTACAGAAGTTGTTGATACAACCAAGCAATACGATTTAATTTGGTGGGGACCTGAAGGAAAGTGCACGTGTAGTTTACAACGTTCACTGTCATATGGATATGGGCACCTCTCTCACATCTGTCTACTATGTTTGGAAAGATACTTGGCTACATGCAGAATTGAGCAAAGAAGTAATTGTAGCATGTCTAGACACCCTGGCTCGTCTGCAAGCCGAGACTTCCCTCATCTGTTGCGCGGGCACGGTACTGCTCAGGCAGTGTGCCACAGTGGCAACCTCACCTCACCCAGTCAGCTGGGAGCTTGCCCAGGCACCCAGGATTTTCATACGATATCTAATGGCAACTATTGCTCACCTCACAAGACAAAAAGAAGGGATAG
Organism: Pedionomus torquatus; assembly: GCA_013398155.1. NCBI lineage: Eukaryota > Metazoa > Chordata > Aves > Charadriiformes > Pedionomidae > Pedionomus > Pedionomus torquatus. Next base: position 250,635 of record VZRU01018973.1, on the reverse strand, counting down.
GAACACATCTGGCTCCACATCACTCCTCCAAACAGCCTTGGCTTTTGCTCCACAGACATGACGACCTGAGTTAGACAAGCTGCTCCAAGTGACTTCTGCTGATGTCAGTGAGGCTGAAGTAGAAGTGCCAGCAGCACCAGGGACGTGGGGCTTTTCCCCCACTTCAGTGCTCTCACTGCTTACACACAGGAGAACTGAGCACATATAAGTAAACTTTGTGTACTACTTAAAATAGTATTGAAAAACATTTGGTTTTGTTGCTATCTGGCAGCAGCAGAGAAAATCATGTCTAAACTGAGAGCATACCAATATTGAGACAGGAGGGGGAAAAATTTTTTAATTTTTGTTTTTAAAAAGATACAAATACCATCACTCCTCTTCCCATCCTCTCAAGAATGCCTGCATTATGCAAATATATCCCACTTCCAGGGATGAATCAAGGATGAATGGTTAGAACAGCTGCTATATAGAACCTTGTGCTTCTTCTGTAAAGACTAACATTTCTTCTTGTAACGTACGCTAGCTTATGTTACTACTTGTCTCCATGCTGAAGAGGACCTCACATAAGGAGAGAGATCTCATTAAATCCAGTTTATTCACTGAACTAAAGAATTAATGTAGAAAACTACAATTATTAAGCTAAATTTAAGTATAACATGAAAGAAAAGAAAATATCCTCTTATAAGCTGCATTTTGTTTATAGGCATTTCAAGTCACCATATTGATTCAACTAAAACCAAAACAAAATAAATGTAGGAATACTTGGGGAAAAAGCAGAACAAAAGGAAAATCAATTATGTCCTTGAGCATGTCCCAGCCACAACTGTTTGAAACCACAGAACCAGCCCACACAAATGCATCCCAAACAGGCAGACACACGCTGTAGAACAGCAGGTCAATGCATGGAGCACTACACTCACTCCTGTACTCCTTCATATGCATTGACCAATGCTGGGAAATGTCCAAGTCTTCACAGATGTGCCTTCTGGTTCAAGTCAGAAATCACATCTGGGCAAAATGAGAGCAGAACCAGGTCTTCCTTAAGCTCCAGCATTGTCCTTTCTTTGCTAAATACAAGCTCCAAGTCATGAAGAACTGTGGACGTACACACGCATATGCTCCCACGCACAAATCACATAAACAATAGATGTGACTCGCTGAGAGTTTGTCAGGCTTACTTCACAGGCCTGGTAAATCCAACATAATCAGAACACAAGTCACTAACAGCCCGCATGAAGATCATCTCTGGAAAAAAAGAAGAGTCCCATAAAGCAGACTCATCTCACTTGCTGTAACACATGCCAACGCTCAGGAGTACGAGCTCTGGTCATGTTCTGCATACTGATAGCTATACTATTGGCCATGGCACCTTTTACCCAGTTTTTCTGGAAGGGAAGTCTTGACAAAGAAACTTTGGTTCATAAGTTACTCACAATTTTAACTTTATTTACAGTATCACTTCATCCTTCAACAGGACAAAATAAAAGTAATTGTAGAGACTGGAGTGCCAGGACAGGAAATGTATTGCTGATAGGAAAGCATAGATCAGAATATGCAGAGGCACCAGTCAGACAGAGTTCTCTGGCTGAAAATTCTAAAACAGAATGACATAACTTTTATTTGGTTTTGCAGGGATTCAACTAATAATAGTTCATTAAAAGCTGTTGAACTTGCCCTACTTACTTGCTGTAACCGCATCTAGGTCAAAGTGACAAGACATGTTAGTGTAAATTTAACCTTTTAACTAACCACTGCAGATTTATAGTCCAAGAGCAGCACTTAGTTCTTGCCAAAAACCGCACTTCCCAAAATAGTAATTTTTAAAGTATAATACATTATGAAGATTGCTGACAGAATCATGAACAGTATTACTCAGTTTGAAATGGTAGAGATGGAGAAAAACAGCAATAAAGGAGAAATTATTGTGGTCTTGCTCCCACTGAAGTCATGTTCTTCAAGAAGACTTCAAAGAATAGGGAAAACATGGCCTTTATCCAAATTTCTACAAATTACACAACTGAGCATTTTTATTAAAATAAATCAGTTCTGATACAACTCTGATCTCCTTGAGTTTGGCAGCAAAACTTCTTCTGAAAATATTTATTCTTGAGCATGACACCATTTATTCTTGTGTATTTCTGGTCTTTGACTGAAGTCCATAGGACATTTCAAGTGCTTTTTTGCCACTGGTATTTACTGCCTAAACATCTCCAAACTCTTACATGGTTTCCTGAACCCAAAATTCACTGGATTGATAATCCAGACAATCTTTTATTGTTCTAGGATACAAAAATAACACCTTTCAGTCAAGTTGTGTTAAATATTTATGACACAGGAGGCTGAGAGTTTCATGGCCAGAGAAATCAACTTCATAATTAAAGTCAATGAAGAGGATTATTAAACAATGTAGCATACTATATACACAATTTATTTGTGTACGTAAGTCTACAAGAGTTAGATAAAAATCAATATTTCTAGCATTTTGGGGTGTCCTTAACATGAAACCCTATACATGTGATTTTCTTTTTGGTTTTATTTGTTCCCCCAGAGGAAGACCTGGTGGTTTTTGTAACATTGCAGGAAAGATACTATACAACAATCTTCTTGCAAAATCTCCTTTCTTCTACAAAATGCAACACTGTACCACTTCTATCTGTTCCACCATTTTCACCTCTAAAATAAATTGCCTCAACATCACTCCACCCACTCTGATAAAAACCATGGAATAAAATATTATTCCTCTTCTGGAATTCTGCCAAGTAATTTCATGTCCTAGATGATTCTCAAATTTAAGTTGCACACTCAAAACTGATGTTAGTATGCAAATCTCAAATCTCATTGATCAACATGAAAGTTCTTCAATCTCTTAAATTTAGGAAATTAGGAAAAAACAAGCAAACAGGATACCCTGTAATATATGCATTTAGACTGTATAAAACCAGTTTCTCCCCTTCTTTCATTAACCAGCATACAGCTACTTTATTTCCCAAAGAAGGCAAGTAAGCTAAGAAAGGTAAAACCAATAGTATGGGTATTGTAGAAGAGAAATTCTGAGCAAAAGCAGCTTTAGATATGTAACCATAAAATATTACATTTTATCTGACCTTTTGCAAAAGCCAGTGAACCTTTTCAATCTAATTTTCAAAAATTCCAGTGAAGTTTAGATAGCAGACACCTTTTAGGAAAAAAAAGTCCACAACCCTCAGGAAAACTCTGAGGTTTATTTACTATTCTCAAAGACATTTTCTGTACTGCAGGGCACTGGCTGGTATATTTTCTGTAGTATAGTTAATTCAGAGACATCTGCTTGCTTGTTGACCAAGAATGAAGCTTGGGGTTATGAGATCTGGATTATCTTTCTGGCTCAGCAACTGATTTGCGGTGCAGCCTTGAGAAACTTGCTCTGTCCCCACTTCACCATTATAAAACATGAAGATGTCTTTTAACATATCCCAGAGTCTTTAAATAAATAATATATCTCAGTGAACTGCATTGTGAGAATTGCAGTTCCAATTAAGAGTATGGTGACAATTTCAGGAAAGCTTTTTTACCATGTTCTCTCAGCCCATGCCCAACTGCCTTCTGGAGAAACAGGACTGAACAGATTCATGCGGGTACTGCAGATGCCAAATAATAACGAAAAGACTAATCCTGAATATTGCAGCTGCTGATAGTGCTCATTGCCTAACAATGCAGAAAGTATTACACTCACTATTGCCTACAGCATGCACTGAGAAAAAAAAGAAATTACATGTAGTCTGGGAGAATCCAAGATGATAGCCTGAAGAGGAAAATAACTCAGTGCATATAGCTTGAGGTTATGAAGAAAGTGTCTGCTAATATGCAGCAGGCTCCCATAATTGTGCAGCTGAAGTAATAATACCTCAACAAAATGCCATTACAATGTGCAGGGTTTTAACAACTGTGCCAGTTTTCATGCATGTCAGTTTATTCCACAAGCTGGCTTATCCACTTTGTTAGTCTAAATGCTCCAAAATTATTTAAAGAAAATACATTCACTACATTCTAAAGTCAAGAGATGACATTAAATTCTGGATAAGTCTATTTATTTTAATTGCAAAATATCAGTGGGGAAAAAAAATGGATCCATAGTCAGCTTTTCTAAATGGGGAAGAGTTCTTAAACGATGCTGGGGAGCAGGAGTTTTGGTGCAACACATCAACAAGCTTCAGAAAATTTAGGATCCCAGACCAAATGTATTGGAATTGTTTATGACATACAAATAAGAGAGAGAATTAACAGGAATTCTTGTTCTACAGTGTTTTCAAATTCTGCCTTAATTTTTTTTGGCTCAGATTGTTCCCCTTCAGTGAATGATGCTTTATCTTCTTCCACCTCAGCACGCGTGAAAGAAAGAAAAAACTTAACATATCCATCATCAGTGCCAGAACACATAGTACAGTCCATCTGGTCCTGTAAATTGCAAACTGATAGCTGCTCCCCACTTCCCCCAGCAAGCTCCTTATTTCTTCTACTCTCTCTTCAGCACAAAGTCAAATGCTCTGGGGTTCTTTTTGTAGGTGGCTATAGAGATAGCAAGAATATGGTGGTTGTGATCTGGACACATTCCAAGGTTTGTCTGAAATATTCTTACCGAGGGCCAAATGTTTTTCCAGTCAGCAGCGGAAAGAATGCCAAAGCACTGAATCCAACAGCCTCTCCCTCCCTTTGCCACCCAACATGCATGCACACTCCCATCTCCCTGGCTGCTCACAGTGCTGAAGCAATCACAAATGCTTCAGGGAAAGCAAAGATACAAAGGTAAACACTTTAGTCCTGGGCATCATCCCAGGGAGGACACAAAATAATTTCCAAGCTCCTCCTCAAGAGATGCATTTTTTTTTTTCTGTTCAATACAAACAAAATTAAGGAAGGAGAAGAGTTGAATGTACGAGTAGGATCCTTGTCAAAATTTCATTACAATGCCTAGCTCATCATAAGCTGTTATTAAAAGCAAACATCTACTCTCCCCTACTGTGCACTAGGCTTAAATGACAAAGCAGGCAGCAGATCCCAGAACTGATCTTTACTGTGCCTGCAGCTCACAGCCCTCCTTGTCCTCCACCTTTGCAGAATCTATACTTATTTTCAAGTGGCATATGATATTTTCTTTTTTTTTTTTTTTTTTTTTTAAGGGTAAAGCACTAGGTAGAGCATGAAGTACATGATTCTGCATTCTACACTGATGTCCTACATGTTCACTTCAGGCAGCGGAAAAATAATACCTAGGCCTGATTTTGCTCCTGTATTTCAAGTCTGCTTAAGATACCCAATTCATGTAGAAAGACCATAAAAGAGAGCAAGGGGGTTTGGTAGCTGCTTCTGGGGATGATCTTGAGTCTTCATACTTGGGCAGTTGGGAGAACTTAGGCAGAAAGATATGCAGAGGCAGTAAGCATGTTATCCTGAGGAGAGCTTAATAAAATGCAATATTAACTTCAGTATCTGGCATCAGTTCTCACTATTTTTGACAATTCACCAAGCAACACAATTTAGAAGTTAATTACTTAAAAGTATGAATCATAAATACATACAGAACTTAGTGCAGCAAACTACCCAATAATTAACTTGAGTTGTGACACAGACTATTTTGTTTCCTAAGAGAGGATGGGAGGAGGATGCATGTCCTGTCTGCAAGCACTTGTATGATTCCACTCTTTCTGATAGCTTGCAATTATGTAAGAAGAAAAAGGCATTTGATGTAGAACATCTGCACCAGAGCAAGTCCATAAAATATTCCTAGAACAAGTGCAGGAAATATATAGCACAAACAAGGAGAAGAAAGAACCAAGACACACCCAGACTTGATATGGAAATCCTGATATTATGATTGGTACTCCCTTCAGAAATACAAACAGGAGCGATAGAAAAGTTGCCGTGTTCTAAAGTTCTCATCCTCCTTCAAAGGTAACAGAATTTGAAACAATGCAACAAAGCAAAGAGAAACATACACCACAGATAAATCTGTGAGATAATCACACTTTGTCTACAATGAGGTTCAAACTCTACCACTGACTAAGCATATACAGTTGGTGGCCTTGCTGCAATTGCCACTGCTTTTACCCACCCTGCATTTTCACTTATTCTCTAACTTTCTATCCTAAGGTCTAAATTTTTCCACAACAAATTAATTTGTCTCTTATATTACATTGTGCTGGAGGCAGTATTGATACATAGACTATAAATGAAAATTAGACCACACAGAAAGGCACACTAAATTATCTTAGATAAAAACAATGTTAAAATGGGATTTAAACAGAGTAACATTAAAGTAACGGGGTAAAAAAACCCCATAATTTTGCAAAGAATGGTAGTATTTTATAACCATTATCGCTGATGAGATGAAACTGAACAAAACCGTGAAAGCATCAGGAAATGTGAAAGCACATTTAAACTGCCAGACCACTTCACATTTCTGCTTTACTTACGCTGTGCACTATGTGCATATAAATATTGCTTGTAGCCCCAGATCAGATGCAGGTGCATTTTTAAGAACATTTCAGGTTTCTTTCCACCCACTCCCACTGTTTTTCTTACTTTAATTCTCTCAAAAAAAGATTTCATGGTGAAGCCACTGCTTTCAGAAAGGTGACAAATACATTCTGTAACTCACTTTTGGGGGTTTTGTCAGTATCTGCAGGTTGTTTTTTAATATAATTTAGATAGTAAGATGCAGGGATACATTTCATAACTCCCTTACAAACTTCTCCTAATTAAGCGTTCTTACTTTCTTATCTAGAAATCTGATTAGCTGCAAATACCCTTTTGAATCATCTCTAATTTATTCTGCCATAACATGGGATTATTTCTGTCCCTTTTTGTCAATGGAACTTTGTCTCTTTGGGATTTGGATCTGTGCTCTTTGTTTTTCATCATGACACCATGCAGTCAGTGCTGGTCCAGAAGTGCACATTACTTCATGCATCCAGCAGGTCCCACTGGTTCTCTCCCTCAGGAATTTCTGAGCAATGGTGAACAATGATTAAACAGAACTGTAACTCAAACTTCTCCTTCCTTGGAAAACTGGAAGGACTTAATCAAAACAGAAAATTTACTTGTAATATGCAACATTGACTTTTTTTTTCCCACTCCCTTATTTTTTGTAGGTTTTTTATTCTTCTTCACCCACTCCTTCCTCAGTGGTGGAAAAACCCAAACCAGTTTATCTGCAACTGTTAGCCTCCATTGCCAGTCAAAATAAAGTCAAAAGATGACAAAAGTCAATAGATGCCTTTTGCCTTTGTTTATGTCCACACATTTTTGTGTAAAGAATTACCTTCATGCGGTTCATCTAGTGATACAATAGAGTCAAGATGAAAGTCACAATCTTGATTGCGTTGCATCTTTAGAACTTTGTGTCTGAGAAACAAATTATACTCCCTTGCTCACTCAAAATCAGGTCCCAATTACTTTAAAATGTCCTTTATAAAACTTTAGCCTGCATCACACTGCCACCTCATTCCCCAGAAAATCCTCTTAAAGGATGTGGCCCAGATTGAGCAACATTTGGAAGCAAATTTTCCCTACTGACTTCCAGAAAGAGATCTTTCACACTATTTGTATACTAATACTGGGAAAAATGGAAGAGGTTTGTATATTCCCTTGTTGGAATATGATCTTCCCCAAAGGACCCACAGGCCTTTTACTTTGTGCCTCTAAGCAGGTAGAGCAGAGAGACAATCAGGCAGTCAGCACGGTTTGGGACACTGAGTTGGGCAGTTCTGGAGGTAGAGACCAAACAAAGCTGGAAGAACAGAGCACTTTTTTTTTTTATTTTATTATGCACATTTTGTTATGGCAGGCTGGTGATATATCTCAGAGCTCAGAGTAAGAATGGAGCTTACAGGCACAAAACAGAAAGCACAGCTATAGCCCTGTGGCTCAGTAATTCCTTTTCCTCCTATCCACTAATTGGCAGCTCAGAAAAATAATAACAATGGAAGAAAACAATAAACACTTTTTGATACACTGGTTTTAGGTATATGGGTTACCTTCCTTTTTTACAGAGTGTAAGGATCATCTACTTTCATATTGGGTAGTCCAGAAAACACCCCACTTTCATATATAACATTAATGCAAAAGTACTACATAGATTCTAAATGCAAAAGCACATCCCATTTGAGAGGCAGGCATTAAGGGACAGGAGAGAGGAGGAAAAATTCCTGATTCAATAAATGAAGGAAATCAAAGCTAATATTGACATGGAAAGTATAATGCAAATTATTAAGTGGGAGGTTAACATATTTGACACCAAGAATCTTGTTCTTATTTTCACATTGTTACATGCTTAAAACTGCAACAAGAGATAGTGCTATTTGTTGTTTCCTGACAATGTCCCAATTCATGCCTCATTTCTGCACCTCTTGAAACACCTGTACATCAGAAGAGTTATTACAACCGTTTACTTAAAAATTTGATTGGTATGCCATGTGCACTATGGTTTCCCCCTTTTTTAATACAGTAGAATTTACTACAATTTTTAACAGAATATACCACTGGGATTTAAGGTATCTGTCGTTTTCTCAGCTTCAAAGCTTTGCTTGCAGTTTGTAAATGAAAATCAGCTTTCTCAATAAAAGCTAAAGTTAACAAGTGAAAGATAAAGAAGAAAGTTACTCATCTCAATATTTTCTCTATAGCCTATTGAGTGACATGTTTAGAAATGTCAAAGTCTTTTGACAACAGTGTGGCAAAATTAACAACCTTGGGTTTTGGGCATCTCATCTATACAACATGTTGCAAAATCAATAAAAGCAATTAGTGCTGCTCAACATCACTTCTGTTGTGATTCCCCAAGGTGTGTAGTGGAAATCTTGTGGGAAAACTTGTATAAACCTCAAGTTAGTGCCCACCTCATAGTACTACCTCTGTACAACATATAATGTACAAGAACACAGTTCATTCCTGCATCTTCTCCCATTTTTTTGTGAGCCTGTGTTCCATCAATCAGTCAGTTTTATTAATGGCCTTTTACTTGCCTCTGTGTGTCAACGATACAGAGAAAGGAAAGATGCAAAAAGTTAGAATAACTTCAGTCTCCCACCACTTGTTTTCAAATCTACTCTAACATATTGTTCTCAAACCTACTCTAACATATTTTCTCAGAAGATACATCAACTTCATTTGCACCAGCATAAACCAGGGGCATTGTCTTTGTTAGCTTTCTTTCCATTTATTTTTACAGACACACTACTTCCCATGTGTGGTCCACCTCCCTAGAGAAAAAATTGGTTAAGGATGCCAGAGCTGTCCCCTCAATGGCAAAGGAACAAGGAGAGTTGGAGAGTAGCAACCATGGTAAAATTCCATTCAGGACACTATAAGCATTCCCACTGGACTCCACAAAACACCAGACAAACAAAACTGGAATTCATTCAACCCCAGCTTCAGCCTTTCAATACCTATAATTACTCCCAAAGGACTAATGAGGAAGCCAGTTCTCCATCTTGTAAGAAATACTGACAGAAAATCGCAAAGCAAGACACTTGGTACTGTGCAGCATAGGAAGCTCACTCTTAAAATTCTGGAGAGGTAGTGAGGGAAGTGGACTTTTAATAAATCCAACATTTCCAGTAATTTCATCCTACATCAGAAAAGCATGCATTTGCTCCATCTCTCTTTGACAGTCCTATTTTTAAACCATCTCTTTCACAAAACGGCTCTGTTTATATATTACAAAATGCAATAAGGCCCTCTGAAAAAGATGGCACATGATACCAAACAGGGAAGAATTATTTGTTGTGTGCGAATAGCTCTGGATGGATTTTGTACAACTTGCTTTGTTCAGACAAGTTAAATCATTTCATCTTCTTCCCTGCTTATGAAAACAGGGTTCCAGACTTAGACAAGGCAGACTTACCCAAGTATGTGGGTAAATTCTTGTTTACAAGGCAATAATTATGCTTGATCCTCAAGAAAACTAACCAAGATGCAAAATCCTCCGTATTTATTGGAACACAGAATGTTCTTCTCCTTCCATGGAAAATCTACTGCTTATGCTCAAAGACACACTGCAGGAATTCTGTTTTGAAATGCAGTGCAAGTATTGGACTTCTTGAGCCTCACACATATGATAGAAGTAGCAAATCAACATCTCTGAAGTCTTAACACATCATCACTCCCAATAAATCACCTCCCAAACAGAATTATTCTAATAAAAACTCGATTCATGGTATACTCTTAGAAGTTTTTTCAGTGTTTTATTGCACTCCTTTAATGATCTAATTTTACAACGTAATTCTTCATTACTTATCTTGACTCATCACCTTAAGCTCTCATTTCAAAGAGCAACAAAACCAAAGTAGGTTGTCCCTTGGAGTTCTCAAACAATTTTCTGAATAGCAGAATTGCTATCAACTTAAACTTCAAAAACTTCATGGCAACTCCTCCGAAATTCTTTTTAAATATATAATCTGCCACACTTCGGAAGGCAAAGAGTTTTCTCCAAGAGACATTCAAAACAAAACGTGATTTAAAATACTAGTACCTCATTCTGCAGATGGCAAGCTTTGAGATATCTCCTGATTCTTCATTAAAAATCCCTTAACTTACTCCTGCAAAACAGGTCTAGGAACCACTTTATGTCATGGATTATTAAATTGAAATAAAAGGAAGAATGCATTTAAAATAGAACACGATAACTCAATGGAAATCATCACTTAAGCCCAGCCAGCATTTATTTCTACTAAATTGACTAGAGACCTCAGAAAACTTCCTCACTTCCAGCTACAAGCAGAGACAATATTTATAGTTATTTCTATAGATGCAAGCATCCCTTTTTGATGCACTGTTTTCTCATATTCTAGAACATCAATGTTAATACTCAGAAGGAGGTAAGCGAAAGAAAGCAGCAGTAAAACCACCACCACTACCAATCTTAAAAACAAGAGACGATCATTTAATTTTATTTTATGATGCATACTTGGATAGGTAAATTGCACTGAAATCGGGAAAGAAATTTCATACTAATTCTAACATCACTCTTAAAATTCAGATATTCTAACATACGTTTATCTATATAAAATATAGAGCAATGACAGAATCACTTATCATCATCACCATCATCCAAACCATTATATAGAAGTCTTAAAGCATTTTATCATAAAACAGTGGGAAAAATTGTCACTAGAAAACTGCAGTAACTTTCACACCTGGTTATGAGCATCATATATAATCAATTTGGAACTCACACCAACAAACATGTTTCTTTTAAGAATAAAAGGGTAGGGTGTAGTATACTTTAAAATAACAAACAGCAGCAAGAGTCTCAAGGCAAGTTTTTAGAAAAACTGTACTGTCATTTCAGCTTCTACTGTAGAAGGTATCTCCAGAGACACTGCTTCCTCCTGACCTAGGATGTAATCAGGATACTGAAGTTCAGAATCAGAAGCATTTCAAGTCAAGGCATAAAGTTACCTCACAGGGCAGTTACCTGACTAAAGCTTCTTTTCCTGGACTGGCCAAATCAAAGCCCCTTCCTTATGCAGAACTGAATACTACAGATCCTACTATTTACACTGCCACTGATAAACAGCACATCTTCAGACAAAAGTGGAAAAATGTGAAAGCAATAGTCATCAGTTCAAGCAATCCAGAAACTGAAGATAAGAACGAAGGGACAACAAAAACAACAGTAACCAAGAAAAGGGGCAGTATTCAAGGTGTTAACCAGGAGAGGTAACAGTTTTTATTCATTCCAAGAAGCAAATATTGCAAAAAGAGGCACAGAAAGGGTCACAGTGTCTGTGCCTAGCACAAAAATACCTCCTCCAAAAAACCAAAATTAAGCCTGCAGGAATGATAAAGTATTAGGAATCAGCTCATGGGATTAACCACATCACAATCAAGATGTTTAAACTAATCCATTCTTAGTATGCCAGTCACAAATTACAATTTACTGAGATCTGATTACGAAAAGCAGCTGTTCCAGCAAAACCACAAAAAACCAATGACCTAATGACAAGGACCACTGTGTGCTTGGTGTTTGATCTACGTTACTTCCCCAACTAGTGGTCCTCATACTGTAAATGCAGTGCAAAAACGCCTTCTTGAGCACAGTGAAAAATACCAGCAATGACTCTCATACTCTGTTTTACAGAAGGCCTGAGCACTAGTTGCACCTTTCTGAACAACTAGATAGGTGACAGTAGGACAGCTTCTTCATCTAATGTGCCTGAAATACATTGCTTAAACTCAGCCACTATTTACAATAAACATTATTGTACTTTATGAACCTTCATTTTAAAGCAGTTGCAGCTCACAGCATACTGTTTAGAAGCTTCAGAGGAAGCTGCTCTTTTCCCAACATGAGCACAAGCTTTTCAGTTTGGGTTTTGAAAAGCTAACTCTCCAGCAAAATGGCTGGAAATAGCAACTGCTTAGTAGTTTAAAACTTAATCTCCAAGTACTGGTCACAGTCATCAATAGTCCAGCAATTCACCAGATGAAAGAGGACCAACAGAAGAGTACTTGAAGTAAAACAACACTTCCTCTCAAGAAGTAAAAAACAAAACAAAACAAAACAAAAAAACCACCCACAAACATTTAGCAAAAAGTACTGGAGCTCATCTCCTCCAAATGATATCAAGAACTGGGGATAGCTGGGACATCCAGAAATACTCAGAACACACGTCCAAACACTGCTACAGCACCCTCCTCCTTCGTGCCAGACTTCTCATGGGCTGAGCAAACTCTGAGGCACAAAAAAGATTAGAGGGAAGAAGGAAACCTGAGGCCAGAAACAAGTTTAAACTGACCCAGCTAAAATAACAAAGGCACACAATCTTATACCACAGTAAATTTTCATTTTAAAGAAAACACCAGTTTAAAGAGGTTTACCTTTTTCTTCATACAGATTATATCACCAGAATTTCTTGCTTTCACAATTATGGGTTTTTTTTGCATACAGCAATAGGAAAAGTTTTTAAAAGCAATGTAAAAAAGGTGCATAAGTATGAATAATGCTAAATTACAAAAGCCTGTAGTGGACCCCACACTGAAAACATTGAAAATGCTTTGTAAAATTGTTAGTATATTACCTCTTGGGAAAATTCCCTGAGAAATGAAACAAATTCCTAGAGGTCTGTAATTCCTGGAGGCATAATTGTCTAAAAGCACAGAATTCTTTATACTACTACTCTTTTGTAGGTTTAGGTTTTGTTTCTTTTTTACAGGATAAGGATATCCATCTTTCAGAATGCAGTTGTAACTTTGTACTTCAGCAGCAACTTCACTAAAGCACCCTATCCCCTAGCACCCTCTCCCCTGCCATCTCCACTACCTTTCCACAACAGGTGAGAGTAATGAACAATATATGCTTTCCACAAGCAGGACAGCTGTCCAAGTCACTTAATATTTTAATGTGCTGGAGGGTCTTGCAGATTAAGGCCATGGACATACATCAGGATGAGAAACACTACATGCAAGCAATTCTCTCATGACAAAATACTCAAAGCAGTTGAAACTCAAGACCCTTTACCTAATGTACAAATAATTTTCAAACACATTTTTTAAGCCTGGTCCTTCATATCCATCTATGCAAAACATATTGGAGAGGTGAAACATAAAGCATGTGCAATTACACAGCTGTGGCCCATTCTTACCCATTCAGGTAAACAAGCCTTTTCCTAGCACACCTTTTTCACTTAGACAGCATTTCCACCCCACTTCTGAAGGTTTCAGCTGTGCTTAGAAAAAAAAAAAATAAAAAAATTCAAGGCCTATACAAGGACTACTTTCTCTTTTCACAACAGCCAAATTTACCTCCAACTTGCCTTTACAACAAGCCATTACAGATGCTGCTATCATCAGGCCTTCCTCCCACTCAATCCCTCTTTTGAGAAGCTGCATGCCAACATCTGCAAATCCCTTCACTGTTCTCCTTTCCCTCCATGCACTACTTTGCTGATGCCTTAAAAAAAAGCTTAGCACATGCACTGCTGTTTGCAACACAAGACAGACTAGTTTCACTGTTCCTTACATCCCCTCCCTTCCATCCATCATCTGTTGTTTTGTTTTCAGGTAGAAACACTTTGCTTTGTTCCTGGCTTCTTCAGTGGTCAATAGAACAGTTCTCATTACAGCTCTTCATACCTGCCTTCTGTCCTCTACTTGAGGGCACAAGCATGACAGTCAGGGATCACTTCATATGACAAATACCTTCTTGAAGTACTCAGTTAATAATATTCTTCATAAAAATCTGCATACAATATTTATAGTGAGCGCACTCATACTGAAAATAAACAGTTTACATGGATAATATCAAAGCAACCTGGAGTGCCAAGTAAGCAATCCAATAAATATAAGGAACCCAATGTAATGGATATACACAAGAAGGGTACGTATATCTGCCAGAAAACAGCAGACTGACCGCAGCTACCAGAACAAGTGTAAAACCCAGGAAATGCTGGGAGAAGAAATGCAATTTATTAGCTTTGTTTATGTGAAAGGATATTATCTTTAAAGAGATACAGTCATCTGAGATAAAAAGGTCTGCTTTTCATGAAAGCAAAACACCATAAATACACTGTTGGATTGTGGATGAAAAGCTGCATTAACCGATTAAAAATTAATTTGTATATGGTAAAAAACCCACAACAATAAAATTACCAGGATAAAAACAAGTATCATAGCTTTACACACTTGCCAGAGCCTATCCTCCTACATTAAAATTCCTACTAAGTTAGTATAAATCCTTAAAAAAGGAAAAACATCAACAAGTGATAGGAGATGAAGATGTTAAGTAAAATTCTTGGTATAAAGAACATAATTATCTTTTCAATATAAGTCAAAAATCCCTTTAAGCAAGAAACAAGACTTAACTTCTTATTTCCTATCTATGTTACTGTTATTATACCACAGTGATTAAAGATAATCTCAACAATGAAGATGAAGTGGTTCCATATTAATTAAGTACTCATTAAAGAGAGACAACTTTATCCATATCCCAATGAAAAGCATTTACAACATCACCAAAAACTCATGTTAGACAAAGTAGACTTACCCAAGTACAGCTAAGCACTTCAGTTATCTTATTGATTTCAATAAGCTCAGTAAAATATCTATTTAATGCAGCTAATTGATATTAGGAAAACAGCCAGTCATCCTATTGAACTGGAGTCACAGTGATCAGCACAGTAGGCTTCTACACTTAGAAATGACGAGTTACAATTTAGAAATAAGCAATACTTCAGATAGGATGACCTCTTGTAAACCACAGGCATTTAACTATTATAGTTCAATAAGCTAATAATATGTCTGAAAGGGTTGCAGAGGATCACCACCAACAGAAGTTAAAAAGAGTACAGAGGAAAACAAGACCAGAGAGGACCAGATGAGAGCAGCCAGAAAGTGGCTGCTCTGGACACTCAGGTCCCTGATTTCAACACCTGTGCAAGGCTGAGAATGTCCCAAAGGACGCACCAGAAATGCCACACAACATAAGTCCTTTGTGTACCTTAAAGCAAAGAAACAATACCATACTATGAGGCTTTACTGTTTAGAAGACTGTCTTCCAGAAATAATTTTTTACATAAAAATACGTGCTGATATTTTAAAACAAGGACATATTACTACTTTTTTTTTTTTTTCTTTTGCTAAGGCAGGAAGAAAGAAATCAGATATTTCCTTCCTCTAGATCGTTTTCCTTAAGAAGCAAGTAAGCAATAGTAAAAATTTTCCTGGGTCACCACTCATTTTCACTAGCATCCCTCTTAACTCTTTTTAGAATGTTTTTTCCTATGTAAAACAATGCCTAGTCACTTACTGTATATATGCTACATATTCAAAACATACACATGTCATGGTTTCAGCCGACTAATTTTTTTACTAACAACTGCTATAGTGATGTATTTTGGGTTTAGGACGAAAATAATGTTGATAACACTAATATTTTAATTGTTGCTAAGCTGTCCAGGATTTTTCAGCTTCTCATAGTGGCCTGCCAACAAGAAAGCAGGGGGTACCCAAAAAGCAGGCAGGGGACACAGATGGGACAGCTGATACCAAATGACAAAAGGAATATAGAATCACAGAATGATATGGGGTTGGAAGGGACCTCTGAAGATCATCTAGTCAACCCCCCCCCCTGCCAAAGCAGGTCCTCCTAGAGCAGGCTGCACAGGAACTTGTCCAGGTGGGTTTTGAATGTCTCCAGAGACGCCACTTATCTGGGCAACCTGTTCCAGTGCTCTGCCACCTTCAAAGTAAACAAGTTCCTCCCCATGTTTAGATGGAACTTCCTATGTTGAAGTTTGTGCCCGTTTCCTCTTGTCCTTTCACTGGGCACCACTGGAAAAAGACTGGTCCCTTCCTCTTAACTCCCATCCTTTATGCATTTAAAGACTCATAGAATGGTTAGAGTTAGAAGGGACCTTAAAGATTGAGTTCCCTGCCATGGGCAGGAACACCTCCCACTAGACCAGATTCCTCGAAGTCCTATCCAGCCTGGTCTTGAACACTTCCAGGGATGGGGCATCTAATGCTACATGATGTCAGGCTCAGCCTATACAGCTGGGGAAAGAAAGAGGAAGAGGGGGGCATTTGTCATCTCGAGTAACCATTATGCATGATGGAGCCCTACTTTCCTGGAGATGGCTCAACAACTGCCTGACAATGGGATGTAGTGAATGAGTTCCTTGTTTTGCTTTGCTTGTGTGTGCAGCTTTTGCTTTACCTATTAAATTGCATTAAATCTACTCAACTCTCAAGCCACAAGTCTTTTCACTTTTACTTGTGAGTCTCTCCCCTGTCCCACCAGGGGGTAGTGAGCAAGAAGCTGCATGGTGCTTAATTGCTGACCGGGTTTAACCCACTACAACGTAAAATGCCTAACAGAGGACCACAAAAAAAACCCAAGCAAAAACATTACAATAAAATAAATAATTCCAACATACTACAACAAAGATTTGTCTCTGCCTTTAAGTGACTCAAAATAAAATACAAATGTTATGGATTTATCAGCTGAGCATGTATGAGAATACACCTCACAACATTTCCAATTTCAACTTAAACTTTTCTTTTTAGGACAGGAACTTCATGACTTACTGTGTCTGAGCTTTTAGGCTAAGCTACAGATGCACAAATTCCCCGTGGATCTTCTAAAACAGAGTGTTGCCATCAGGAACAAAAAGTCACAGGACTGTTGCTCTGTACATTTAACACAGCAGAGTTTTCAGTGTGATAGCTACTTTAAAGGTTACAAAGTGGAAGGCATTACTCAGTTGCATTTCCTGTGCATTGAACTTACCCAGTTTCAATAGAAAAAGTGTTCTGTTCACCACACATGGATCTGACATGTTTTTCTCTATAAAGCTGGCACTTTGCCTGCTCAAAGATTGCCTACTAAACTGCCCATCTTGGCTTGCATTATGGAAAACAGGAACGGGCATGCTCTTATAAGGCACAGATCCAAACCTAGCAATACTTTACAATTTATATAATTACAGAAAATACAAACTTACTGAGATACATATAATAAGAAAAGCAAATTTATTTCTATTTTTAAAAATCTGTCTCATCAGAAGTGGCTACATACTGACAGTATTTAATTTCATGAGAACAGATCAGCATCTCCATTTCTCATACAAAGAGCATTCCATAACAAACACACTGCAATCTTAATTCCTTAAATGCAGCATTTTTAAAAAAAATAGTAAGGTAAGAATCCAGGTGCTCAGCATTCATTATCAACATTCAATAAAAACAGTACACCCAGAAATCTTCTCCCCATCAAAAAATTTTGTTTTAAATATAAGGCTTCACAGTTTTTCCCTTATCATTTAACACTAAATATTTACTTAATGCTTACAAAATACAAAGCACAGACTTTAGTGTTATTAACGACTCCTCATTAAATACCCGTAACTGCTACTCACTAGTCAAAGCAATCAGTAATTCCGTTGCTTCTAACACAGTAACAGGGGCCTTGAGTGCAAATGCTAAAGAAAAGTGAAGAGATGTGAAAGAATACACGTCTTCAGAACACGCATTTAAGTCTGCAATACCATACCACATCAACACAGAAAACCTCAGCTTCTAGAAACCTGTGCCCCTGTAGTGTGAGTAATGCAGGAAGAAAGAACTAGCCCCCCAAAAACTTAGTCTCCAAAATCCAAGTTAGGGGAAAGAAAAGATTAGTTTATCCTTATGCAGCCCATCATGCCATATCACCTCCATTTCCAGTGATATGGATATAGCAGCTCAGTGACATTCATATCCTGATTCCCTGTAATAACAAAAGTAAACCTCCTTTTTTAAGGGTTAATGGTGTGTTTTTCCAATCCTGTACTTCACCAAAAAACTTTAGGATGTGGCATTTACTATGATGGCAGAAATTTATCTCAGACAATCCACATTTGACTTCAGATCAAGTCTTCTCAAAAGTAACTTNCCCCCCCCCTGCCAAAGCAGGTCCTCCTAGAGCAGGCTGCACAGGAACTTGTCCAGGTGGGTTTTGAATGTCTCCAGAGACGCCACTTATCTGGGCAACCTGTTCCAGTGCTCTGCCACCTTCAAAGTAAACAAGTTCCTCCCCATGTTTAGATGGAACTTCCTATGTTGAAGTTTGTGCCCGTTTCCTCTTGTCCTTTCACTGGGCACCACTGGAAAAAGACTGGTCCCTTCCTCCTAACTCCCATCCTTTATGCATTTAAAGACTCATAGAATGGTTAGAGTTAGAAGGGACCTTAAAGATTGAGTTCCCTGCCATGGGCAGGAACACCTCCCACTAGACCAGATTCCTCGAAGTCCTATCCAGCCTGGTCTTGAACACTTCCAGGGATGGGGCATCTAATGCTACATGATGTCAGGCTCAGCCTATACAGCTGGGGAAAGAAAGAGGAAGAGGGGGACATTTGTCATCCCGAGTAACCATTATGCATGATGGAGCCCTACTTTCCTGGAGATGGCTCAACAACTGCCTGACAATGGGATGTAGTGAATGAGTTCCTTGTTTTGCTTTGCTTGTGTGTGCAGCTTTTGCTTTACCTATTAAATTGCATTAAATCTACTCAACTCTCAAGCCACAAGTCTTTTCACTTTTACTTGTGAGTCTCTCCCCTGTCCCACCAGGGGGTAGTGAGCAAGCAGCTGCATGGTGCTTAATTGCTGACCGGGTTTAACCCACTACAACATAAAATGCCTAACAGAGGACCACAAAAAAACCCCAAGCAAAAACATTACAATAAAATAAATCATTCCAACATACTACGACAAAGATTTGTCTCTGCCTTTAAGGGACTCAAAATAAAATACAAATGTTATGGATTTATCAGCTGAGCATGTATGAGAATACACCTCACAACATTTCCAATTTCAACTTAAACTTTTCTTTTTAGGACAGGAACTTCATGACTTACTGTGTCTGAGCTTTTAGGCTAAGCTACAGATGCACAAATTCCCCGTGGATCTTCTAAAACAGAGTGTTGCCATCAGGAACAAAAAGTCACAGGACTGTTGCTCTGTACATTTAACACAGCAGAGTTTTCAGTGTGATAGCTACTTTAAAGGTTACAAAGTGGAAGGCATTACTCAGTTGCGTTTCCTGTGCATTGAACTTACCCAGTTTCAATAGAAAAAGTGTTCTGTTCACCATACATGGATCTGACATGTTTTTCTCTGTAAAGCTGGCACTTTGCCTGCTCAAAGATTGCCTACTAAACTGCCCATCTTGGCTTGCATTATGGAAAACAGGAACGGGCATGCTCTTATAAGGCACAGATCCAAACCTAGCAATACTTTACAATTTATATAATTACAGAAAATACAAACTTACTGAGATACATATAATAAGAAAAGCAAATTTATTTCTATTTTTAAAAATCTGTCTCATCAGAAGTGGCTACATACTGACAGTATTTAATTTCATGAGAACAGCTCAGCATCTCCATTTCTCATACAAAGAGCATTCCATAACAAACACACTGCAATCTTAATTCCTTAAATGCAGCATTTTTAAAAAAAATAGTAAGGTAAGAATCCAGGTGCTCAGCATTCATTATCAACATTCAATAAAAACAGTACACCCAGAAATCTTCTCCCCATCAAAAAATTTTGTTTTAAATATAAGGCTTCACAATTTTTCCCTTATCATTTAACACTAAATATTTACTTAATGCTTACAAAATACAAAGCACAGACTTTAGTGTTATTAACGACTCCTCATTAAATACCCGTAACTGCTACTCACTAGTCAAAGCAATCAGTAATTCCGTTGCTTCTAACACAGTAACAGGGGCCTTGAGTGCAAATGCTAAAGAAAAGTGAAGAGATGTGAAAGAATACACGTCTTCAGAACACGCATTTAAGTCTGCAATACCATACCACATCAACACAGAAAACCTCAGCTTCTAGAAACCTGTGCCCCTGTAGTGTGAGTAATGCAGGAAGAAAGAACTAGCCCCCCAAAAACTTAGTCTCCAAAATCCAAGTTAGGGGAAAGAAAAGATTAGTTTATCCTTATGCAGCCCATCATGCCATATCACCTCCATTTCCAGTGATATGGATATAGCAGCTCAGTGACATTCATATCCTGATTCCCTGTAATAACAAAAGTAAACCTCCTTTTTTAAGGGTTAATGGTGTGTTTTTCCAATCCTGTACTTCACCAAAAAACTTTAGGATGTGGCATTTACTATGATGGCAGAAATTTATCTCAGACAATCCACATTTGACTTCAGATCAAGTCTTCTCAAAAGTAACTTGGCAACTAACATTTATTTATAATTGAAATTGATCTATAATGCGTATACAATGATCTTAATGGGTTTTGCATGGGTATACAGTTAGTAACTGCTTTAGAAATCTAACAGGCTTCATCTTGTTTCGCTGAAGCTCTAACTATTCAGAGTCAACAGATTTCCATCATCTTACATTCCCTGCTCGTCCAACATCTAGAACTTCTAAAACATTACAGCAGACTCTAGACAAATGCAGCTCACATTTTGCTCACATCACTGCAGTTCAACCATCATATATATGTGTGTACACACACAGATGCACACAGTAGACAAAATTATACTTGTTTGAGCCCACATACAGTACCTTCTGCCCCCTCTCAGTTTAGGAGAGAGCAGGCTCCTATATATATGAAAATATGATCCAGTCAGTTCAAGCTGCTCAGAAATCCACTGTAAACATAAAACCTATCACTCCCAACTTTGCATTGAAAAGCAAAGATAAAAATTAAAGGATAGGAGAGTACACTGGTTCCATTGTTTCTTATCTTCCAGAATTCTTTATTAAAATCCACATTTACAGCATTATTCCCCTTGAGTCAATTGGTTTACTGCCATGGAACTACTGTGTCATTAGACTAAAACGTACAAGTTACAAGTCCCTGTAATTGGACTCTACTTTCTTATCGCCCACCCTATCAGAGTAAATATCTCTCTTTGAACAGACATTTCAGAAAGATACTGAAGTAAGTAGTAAATCCATTGCATGTGATAGAGGAAGACACAACTACAACCCAAAAAGATGCATGTACAGAACATCAGCCACATGCTGTTGAAACTGGAAAGTAAGAAATAGGGATGTAAGAAGCAATTATCACAGGGTAGTAATAAACCACTTCCATTTGTCTCACGATTTCCAGCTGACATATTTGGGAAAATATCAAAGCATTAAGGATGTACAAACGATACCCTGTGTTAGGCCTAAGTGCATTCAGCTGCTTACTTGCTCATGGCTAAAGTCAGTGTCAGAATATCCAAAATAAGTCTCTAGCAGTCCAACAGGCTGCTCATTCCATACAAAACAATAAGGTTAAAATCACTATTTCCAAACCTTTTTTTGTACATTGTCAATAATAAAATTCATCGTAAGAATTATGAAAACAAAGTTAAAGTATTCCTTGTTTAAAACTATTAATTTTTTGCATTCTGGGAAGTATTCAAAGCACACAAACATATCACTGGAAGGAAAAAAAAAGGCTAAAAAAGAGTACTAGTGGATGGATTTATTCAAAACAGCCATTTCCTACTTAAAAATGATTACGAAAGTTACAAACACAAGTTTCATTCTTGTATCTAAAATAGCTAGACCAGCAACTCAAAGGAATGCACAAAATTTGACACAGTCCACGCTGAGATGCAATGCCTTGGCAAGGTCACAGTTCAAGCAAGGACAGTATAGCATACGCCAACACCTGAACTTATGCCAGTACTGAAATAGCAGTTATGACTTAAAATCTTATCTAGTTTTGGCCAGAGCAGACCTAGACAATGAAACTGGATTTTTAATGTTAAAGGAAAATTATAGCTTGCTTTTAAAATGTAGTACTTTAAAAAATCACTTAATCCAAGGCTGTATTTGAAGTTTCAAATCAGATTTTAGCTCTTAATTGGCAGGAATCTCTGTAATGTTCTGGTTCATCTTTCAAATATCCCAGCATTCATAAACATGCAGGTCTCGGTAGTTTCAGCAAAAAGCCAAACAATCTCAAAAAAAAAAAAAAAAAAACCAAACAAAAACAAAAAACAAAACCACACACACAAAAAGAAAAAAAAATCCAAACAAACAAACAAAACTAAAATCAAACCAACAACAACCAAAAAACCCCTCCACAAAACCAAAAAACCCAATCAGTGCTGGCCTGGCACTGGAGCCAAGCCAATCAATTTCTCCAAAAGTCCAGAACACTAGAAAGTACACTGCTAACATGCCACACGGTTATACTAACAGACAGTTTGGGTCCAGAAGAATAACAGGAAAGGCATCACTGAACTTCGTTAATAGATGTGTTTTACACTCCGTACACCCAGCTTGCAACTTGGCTAGTCAGCAGCACCCTCATCAGAAGCCAGTGTATACATGTACAGATGAAAATAAAAAGGCCAGAACTAACAAGAAGAAATCAGAGGGAAAGATTAAGATACGGCTTGCTTTTGTTAAAATCCAAGAGAAAAATTCAAGCACATTTAATTGACATGATTATCCTGACCATGTACAATCACCATATACGGTATCTCTGGTGGGGACCTCAGCAGCACAAGCTGTGAGGACACTTGAGGAGAAAAGCTAAAAACCTAACCTTTCCAGGTAAGTGGAGAGGCCCTTGACTTGGATGACAATCACAGACAAACTCTTCTACTCACGGGCCTGATGAAAATTTCCTTCACAGTTTCCTCCAAACTGAGGAAAAGACATCAAAAAGTTATGTGGCAGGCTTTGATAAAGAGTCAGTAAGACATAGAGTGGAGAAGTGCTGTGCCTACCCTCACATGAATTCATACAAACACAGAACATGTGGCAGATATTTGCACTACTGCCATTTCACACAGGTGGAAACAACCAGCTGCCATGCACAATTGCTCTTTAAAAGGTGGGTCAATAGTGTAAATGTGATTTGCCAGTTATTGGAAGGTGGGCAAGTGATAGAGAAGCCTTTTGTTCCCATTTTATTAGAGGAAAAAAAAATCACATAACAAAATAAGTCCTCCTACACAGATTGCAGCAAGCAGGGAATGGTCAAGTGTCAGCTGGCCAAGCACAGTTGAAAATCAACTGTGTAATGGACCCAGTGGGTCTGTGCAAGTCAGTGACCACAGGAAGTAAATCCTGACTTTCTATTTAAGTTCTGAATCTGACTTCTCAAACTACTACAGGAAAATAAGTGTCCAGAATAGAAAAAAAAAACCTAGATTTCTGATATACTTATAAAAGCACTGAAAAAAAATCAGTGCACAACCTTAGCCTTTCTTAGCCTTTGAACATCTTTTGGCTGCGCATCCTCAAGACTATTCTACAATACATCCACTTTTTCAGTCATCCCAACAAGTTTCTCTGGAAGCCAAGAAACCACCAGAACACAAAAGTACTGTTACCTCCTTTCCCCTCAAAGCTAATCCCAAATTCAGGTTAGGAGCTACGGTGGTATACAAAATTTTGAGAGCAGCCAAGGAAACTTTAAGAGAGAACTGGAGAGGGACTCTGTCAGGAAGTGTAGTGATAGGACAAGGGGTAACAGTTTTAAATTGGAAGAGGAGAGATTTAGATGAGATATCAGAAATTATTTACTGTGAAGGTGACAAGGCACTGGAACAGGTTGCCCAGAGAAGTTGTGGATTCACCATCCCTGGAAGTGTTTAATGCTGTACGGGGCTTTGATCAACCTGGTCTAGTGGGAGATGTCCCATGGCAGGGGGGGTTGGAACTCAATGATCATTAAAGTCCTTTCCAACTCTAACTATTCTATGATTCTATGATTCGTATTTCCTTGTACTGGTGAATTAAAGAAGAGTGATTTAGTCAAACTCTTAAATCTTTAAATACTACAAATGCTCTACATGTCAATACTGTTATCTCTAAGAAGCTAGTGAACGCCCCACCAGTCTGTCTAGCCCAGTGCTGTGTCTCCAAAAGAGTAGTAAGACAAGCATCTCAGGAAAACCAAATTCTCTCCTATTCCTCCAGCATCTGAAGCTCTTGAATTAAGAGATATTGGAGAATAATATTTTTAGTATACATTTATGGACCTGTTGTCCATAAATTTAACAGCCATCTTTTTTATCCTATCTGATGCCATCTGTCTCTGCTAACTCCTGCGGCAGCAAGTGCCAGTAGTTCACTGCCATCTGGAGCTCCATTGAGCTTCAAATTTCTCTCAGTTTTTGTATTGGGGAAACTAGTGAACAACAGCTTGATGCTTCCCATATCAAGATTTCCTAAAACTCTGTCAGCTCTCCTCCCCTCACACAGTCTGTTCCTATCTGCCAAGAAGAGTCATAGAATCATAGAATGTTTAGAGTTGGAAGGGACCTTGAAGATCATTGAGTTCCAACCCCCATGCCATGGGCAAGAACACCTCCCACTACACCAGGTTGCTCAAAGCCCCATCCAGCCTGGCCTTAAACATCTCCAGGGGTGGGGCATCCACAACTTCTCTGGGAAACCTGTTCTAGTGCCTCATCACCCTCACAGGAAAGAATTTTTTCCTAATATCTAATCTAACTCTCCCCTCTTCCAATTTAAAACCATTATCCTTTGTCCTATCACTACGCTTCCTGACAAAGAGTCCCTCTCCT